>APFE030573813.1:10845-32186 GCA_000404065.3 Pinus taeda | reverse complement strand
GATATTGTGCACATCAAACAGAGATCATATCCCAACGTTACGACCTGGGGAAGTTAATGTACCAATTTACCCAAACAGGGCCCATAGTTTGGTGTTTCATCTTCTAGGGTTAGGTTTTTTAATGTTTAGGGTTTTCCATTGTTTCTCAGCAATAAAAAGGCCTTCGAGCCTCATTGTAACATAGTTTAGAGGCATGTAGCCACCACATCGCTTCTCAGAGATAAGCTACCGTCCCCCTAGCTGGTTTATTTCCATTGTTGTTTGTAAGCATATTTCAGTATTTTACATTAATGGAATGAAGTTTTCTTTCCGCTGCATCTCTGTGTTTATGGTTATCTCTGTAATTTTTTGCGTTCCTATTTAAATATGGATCAGCTAGCTTACATTCTTCCATGTGACAATGGCATAGAATATCACAGGCATACTTGGACTAGGAAAGGGAAATACCTTCCTTGGATTGCAAGACTTGAATACCAAGAAAATAATGCAAGTGTCCTAAGTTTGTCATTTCAAACTTCTTTTTAAGGATGGAATTCACATGGTTTATAAGGTTGGGATCACTACTAGTAAGGATACGATCATCAACATAAAGAACAAGAATGATAAGAGACTTACCCACTTTTTTGGTGTAGACAGTGTTATCATAATGACACCTAAAAAAGCTAGTATCTAAAACAAAGCTATCCATTTTGGCATACCAAGCCCGACGGGCTTGCTTGAGACCATAAAGGGATTTCTTAAGCTGACATACAAGGTTGGAGTTTGTTTTTATAAATCCAAGAGGTTGTTCCATATGGATTTATTCATGCAAGTCCCCATGCAAGAAGGCAAATTTAACATCCATCTGATGGACTTCCAATTTGAAAGAGGTAGCAAGGGAAAGAACAAGGTGGATAGAGTTCATTTTCACAACAAGAGAGAAGGTTTCAATATAGTCAATGCCTTCAACCTATGAAAAATCCTTAGCAACAAGATGAACTTTATGTTTATCAACTTTTCCATCTGGTCCATACTTGGTTCTATAAACCCATTTGCATATAACAAGTTTTCGTCCCTTTGGAAGAGGAATAAGATCCCATGTATCATTTTCCAATAATGAATGATATTCTTCATTCGTAGCTGTGTCCCAATCTGGATGGCTTGAAGCTTCTATAAAGGTGTCAGGATCATAATTTGCTAGAGCTTGAGCCAACAAAGAAGAGGCTTTATCAAACTGAGAATGTGTATGTCGTTGATCTGTAGGATCATGTGCAAGAGCACCTACTACATCCCAAGTAGCATGGACCCATTTTGGAAGCTAAGGAGCTAAAGGAGGATCTTGAGAAGTTGAGGGAGGATTGTCATCCTCACTGTCATCATATGAAGAAGAAATATTTTCAGAAGTAGAAGGAATAGAGAGAGGTAGAACATCTGTTGAATTAGGATCGTAGGCTGATATATTTTAAGCGAACTTTACATCTCTTCTAATGATAACATTTTTGGACTTAAGTGGAATAAGTATGTATCCTTTGACATCTTCATAATATCCAACAAAAATACATTTTTCACTCTTAGATTCTAAAGCTTTATGTTTCTCATCTAGAATATGAGCCCATGCTTCACTTCCAAAAACACAAAAGTGACTTACATCTGGTTTAATTGAGCTCCATGCTTCTTTTGGAGTGATATTCTTTAAAACCTTAGTAGGAGTGCGATTTACTATGTAATTTGCACAGTTAATTGTTTCTGCCCAAAAATTAAGACTAAGTCCTTTAGATTGAAGCATACAATTAGCCATTTCCTTTAAGGTGCAATTCTTTCTCTCAGCTACACCAATTTGTTGTGGAGTATATGGAATAGTATGTTGCATTTGAATTCCATACTCAGTTCAAAAGTTGATGAATTTGTTGCTAACATATTCTCTGCCATTATTAGATCTTAGCTTAAGAATTCGATGTCCAAATTGTTTCTCAACAAAGACCTTAAAGGCCAAAAACATGTTAAATACTTCACTCTTGAGTTTTAAGAAGTATACTCAAGTGTGTCTGGAGAAATCATCAATGAACGTTAAGAAATACATGTAACCAGAGAATGAAACAACTGGAAGTGGACTAGATATATCACTATGCACAAGTTGTAAAGGGGCTGAGGCGTGCCTAGAGCCACATTTTTCAAAACTATCCTGATGATGTCTTCCATGTACACATATGGAACAAACACCATCTTTGTAAAATACCATAGGAAGACCTATCACCATATTTTATTTACATACATTTTGAAGGGAGCGATAGTTTAAGTGACCAAATCACTCATGCCAAATTTTGCTCACTTCATCATTATGAGCAACAAATACTGAGGGAATAGGTGATGACCCAAAGTTGTTAAACTTATACAACCTTGTAGAATCATTAGCAATACCAGTAGCTAAAATATATATAGGATCTCTTAAGTCCTTAATTACAACATCATGAGGTGAAAATTCAACGATTTTACCTTCACCTGAATGAGTTATCTGATATACAGATAGAAGGTTACAGGACAAGGTTGGAACACATAATACATCATTAAATTGACCATTGTCTAGATGAATAGTTCCAGTCCCTACAACACTAAGAGATCTATCATCACAAACATATATATCTTTGGTGTTACAATCATTTAAAGAAGAAAACATGACTTTGTTTTTGGCCATGTGATAAGAAGCTCCAGAATCAATGAGCCACTCATGAGAATGAGAAGAAGAAGATACATTAAGTGCATAACCAAACCGAGATGCTTGACAACCACATGCATAAAGTGATATTCCTGAAGATGAATTTGAAGTTGAAGAATGATACAAATGGATGTTATGCTTCTTCATTTTTGCTTCCAAGGATTCCATCTTCTTAAAGCATTTGGATTCTAAGTGGCCATATCGATTACAAAAGTTACAATGTCTATAAGTCTTCTTCCCTTTGTTTTTATTTGCCTTATCATTTTGTTGACACTGAAAGTGCTTATGACCCTTGTTTGGTTTAGGACCATTCCTTTTAGGAGACTGCTTCTTAGGATTCTTTGAACTTGGTTGTTGCTGGGTGAATAAGGCTTTCTCAGAAGAGTTTCCAAGATTAAGAAGACCAAGATGTAAGAGTTTTTCTTGTTCTCTTATTAAAGAATCACAAAAGGAATCAAAAGAGGGGCACTTGTAGTATTGTCCTTGAGAAATGAAGGCTTCTCTAGTAGAATGGAAGGTGGAAACAAACACAGAGTAGGTTGGTACCAACTTAGTAAGAATGGAATAGATAAGGCTACCATCTTCTTTCTTAACCTTAACACCTTCCAAGAGAAGTATAAGGGTCTTGAACTTGGACAAAAAATATTTAATGGAAGAAAAATTATTGGGGTCCAATGTAAGCAACTCATTTTCGAGTTGATGGGCTCTAATTTCATTTTTAATTCCAAAAACATTAGTGAGTTGTTTCATTGCATCATTAGGGGTATCAAGTTCTACGATATGGAATCTAAATTTTGGAGAAATAGACATCCCTATCAACATACGTGCTTGATCTTGCCTATTTTCCCATTTGGCTACCTTATCTTCATCTTTAGGTTTAGTTTCTTGGCCTGAGGCTATTCTATAAAGACCTTTACTTCTAAGTATATCCAAAATGCAGGACCACCGTTGGAAGTAGTTGGTGCTGTCAAAAATAACTTGGCATGGAATTTCCATTTTAATAGAAACTGAAGCTGTAAATGTTGAAACTAAGTGTTCCAATGGAAAGATCTCGAAAAATTAATCTGATTAAAAAAAATGGATTCCGGATGAAGAAGTTATGGCTTTTTGAAGAAAAGTTTTTGAAGATATCGACAAAGTGCGTGAATGTGCAGAAGTGAATGATAATGTTATATTAAAAAAAAATCCCCCCCCCACCTTTCCAAACTTAATCTAATTAGATCACTTTAAAAAGGGATTTTATGTGACCCACTTTTATAAATAAGTGAAAGTCACTTTTACAATGGTACTTTATGAGCTACCCACTAAATTGTAACTTAAATAAAAGATAAAAAGACTTTAGAATTATAAGTGACTCACTTTTTATAATGGGTGAGAAAACTTTTACAAAAAATAACTTTAAAACATAAGCTACATGTATTTTTTTGAAAAAGTAACTCAACAAAAAGAAAGACTTGAACTCAAGACCTCTATTCTCATAAAGGAACTTTGGACCAAGTGAGTTAGTTTGAAATGTTAGTAATTTTTGGAAAAGAGAAAGGTGGTTGTTTTTATTTTTATTTTTAGTCACTGAAGCTTTGGGTTGTGTGCTTACTTGAAAAAAATATTTTTCCCTACAAAACGAAAAACCACATAGCCCAACACGGACATACAAAAAAAAACAAACCTTATGGCTTGAAGTTAGCTTTCACCAGAACCTAAATATTTCCTCAATGTTTCTGATTTTCTAAAATCACATTAAGGCGCAGCGGAAAAGAGCATACGCATGAGAAAAATCCTTCCTTCATGTTTCTGATTTGCCCATATTGCACAAAGTTGCAGGGAGAAGAGCATACACATAAATGAAAGGTATAGATCCGGTAATAAAAAAAATAGAGAGCTAAATAAACCGAAATAAACAAAGAGATGAATAGCTAAAACTGGAAATAAAGACTGTATACCTCCAGATCTAAAAAATGACATAGCTAGGGCTACCAGAATCCTTTTTGCATGAAATGAAATGGGTTCCTCACTCGAAGAAATTCTCCTAACACAATAGAGTAGTCCTCTCGGCTTGAAAGAAGTCCTAAACAGTAGATCTAGGACACCACAATTGGATGTAGTTGTACCAGCTTCGGATTTGGATCACCAACAGATGCGGCCCTCAAATAACTCTGATACCATGTATGAAGTTACAAGGTAACTTACTTAGATAGAACACCAAAGGACACCACTCACAAAGAGATCATAGATCAATACACTAGTATTATTGATGTGGTTAAAACCCTCAAAGAGGGAAACAGTCCACGGCCTAAGCCAACACGGCCACTTCAAGCAATTTATTAATAAAAAAATGAAAATTTACATAAGCTTCTCTCATGAATGGTCACTCTACAAATGACCCTCCATGCTCTTTAAATGAATAGCATGGACCAATCAGGTGTTAAGCCATAGATCAAGTGTCGATAATATCGAGGAGAGAATGAATCATCGGATCACTTCATGTCTAGAACATATCGCGACCGTCGGATTGTAAGTTACAAATGTACATAGTAAAGAAACACACTTTACCTAACTCTACACTAAACCAAGTTGTACTTAACTATTTCCTATGTGTCGGAATATCCTAACATACCCCCTTAAAAACAACTTGGGATAGGATTGAAGGATGTACAAATATGACACAATAGGAGAAGGGAGGCATTAGAGCCTATACTAACTGCATAAGGAAGATTATATGGAAAACTTGTAACTCTAAAATGATTACTTATATGTGCAGTTAACTCTAAAGAACACTTGTGTTATCATCTAAGAAATTAACTTGAGCTATGAAAGCTGGAAAGAGAATGCATATAAAAATCAAATATTTTTGGTATTTTCCCTTTATGAGTATTCTGAAATCAAAACAATAATTGGTAAAAATATTTCTTTGATGAAAATGATTAAGCAAATTCTGAGAGAAAACACTATGCTATTAGAAAAATAATAATGTAAAACAAAATAAAATAACCTTGCATCTCGATAGGGGTCACTCCCATGACTGCGGGTCTGCTAACAATCAAAGGATCCTTTATGCACACATTGAAAACATAGTAATTGTATTAATCTAGAACAGAGTATCACCAGTCTTGAAAATAAACCACTATAATCATAATAATGAAATTGTGTTATGGGTCTAACCTTGTGACCTTTATACAAATTTCATTAAACAAATTTTAAGAGTTCTATGCCGATACGAAATGAGCTAATTCGACATCTACAAAATGGATTCAATTTAAAACTCTATCTCCTTATGACTTGCTACTAAAAGAGCGAGTCATAAGATTCCTTCTTGAACCATATCCTAACAATTAAACGAGTCTTTAACATGTTCGCTTGATGCTGTTATATTCTCCTATTGTCTTTACTTAACTGTTGCACCGTCATTCTTAGAGTGACTTTTAGTTTCACTCTTACATTTCTTAATCTTCATAGCCTACCAAGTCATGCCAATAGGTGTTCATCCATGTGGTATACATTTGTCATCTCTAGACACTCTTCATCCTTTTTTTGAAGCATTGAAACCTGTCTAACCATGGATATTGCTACGGAATATTTATGATTTTGTTATTGTAAGAATGTTTTCGTTATAATTCATAAAGAGACATAGATTCTAAACATGGATTATCAATAAATTTGTATAAGTTGAATTTTACCTTGAGCATGTTGAGACTGCTAAAAGGATGGTGACAAAAATTTTAAAGGATATGGAAAAGGGTAGCAAAAAAAGAAACAATTTCAGGCTTCAACACTTCCCTTTCCATTTCCTTGATAACCATGATGTTGTGGGTTTTTCCACTTGATTTTTTTTGTGATTGGTGCTCATAGTTCCTTATGCGTGTGGGTTGGAACAAAAGCTCTGAAAACCCTGGAACAACTTGGATTGTGTTACTAGTCCTTGGAGCTAGGTTGAACAAAGACTTTGGAGCCCTAAAACGTTGTGGATTGAATTACTAGTTCCTGGAGCCTTGAAAAACTTGTGTAGAGACCGATCTAGTTGGTGTTAGTGATGTCCAACTATGAAGTGGAATCACTAATTGAGGGTTGAAGTGGTTTGGCCTCTAGAAGCCCTGGTTTGGTTTTGTTTTGGTTTATTCTATGAGATCCCACATTCATGCTTGGAATATGGCGCGTGCATGGTTGGCTAAAAGAGAGATTTGGTTTAGTCCAATATATGGTCGTGTGATACGTGGAAGTCTCTGACTTGGTTGATATTTTCATAAGATAATAAGAGTTATTCTTCTATTATGATTCATGTATATTTGTAGTGGTTATGTTAGTGATATTATGGCTGAGTTGACATCGTTTATGTGCTAGTAAATTTTTGGTTATATGTTGGTTATATGATGTTTATTAGCTATGGCTCTTGTCATGAATGGTTTAGTTATTGGTTGGTCGATGAATGAATGGGCTAATAACTATTTTTGTAGCTATGTCAAAATGACATAAGGCCTTCATGGTGATTCTCATATGGATCTCAGACTATTATGATCAGTTATGCATTCATCACCTATAGCTTACATGTTCTCCATGTGTTTGATGAAACGTTTATTATGTTCAAGGCAGCATAGGTCAAGTTTTTCCTTGAAGTTTGAATGTGTAGCCTTGTTTTTATGTCAAGTATGATTATAATAAGCCTCAGAAAGTTCTGGGCAGTGGTATGGAGGCTAACCTGGAATTGTGGCTCCAATATCGGGACCACACCCTCTGAAATGGACAATTTGAGTCATAACTGCACTCAGGTAGGCTTGTGAGTGTGGTTAGAGGCCTTCAACCACATGGAGGCCTTTTCATGCAAGTGGCTAGGGGTTAATTTGTGTGAAAAGGAGCCCCAACTCAAGGTTTGGTCACCTAGGGTGGTTCTTTGGCCCAAAAGTGTCCAGTAGCCCAGAGGGATGAGGTGAGTTGTCTGGTTGTGGTCATTTTGTCGACCCCACTTCCTTAACTGGAGCTTGGAGATCAGGTCATGTCATAGTAACTCTTTGTCTCATGTTTACCTTGGTAGGCCAGTGAAAACGAGCAAATGTGGGAGGGGTGGTTACACCATAGCACATAGAAAGTTTGAATTCATTCATTCTGATTTGTGTGGCCCTATACTTGTTCCTTCTGCAAATGGTAATAAATACATGATGGAATTTATTGCTGACTACACCAGAATGTGTTGGGTATATCTATTGTGTTCGGTATATATATTGAAGAAAAAATCTAAATATTTTGAAACTTTCAAGAACTTTCATGAATGGATTGAAAACGATTCATAATCTCATATTGCCTATATTTATACTGATAATGAATAATAATATATTTCAAATGAATTTGAAAACTATATTCACGAACATGGGATCAAACATCAAACAATTGTGCCTTATAACCCTCAAGAGAACGATGTAGCTGAAATAATGAATAATACAATCTTAAATATCTTACATTCATTGATGTTTTTCAATAATGTTAAGCTAATGTTTCGGGTTAATGTAGTTCTATGTGTTGTGTATATTAAGAATATGTTTCTATATCATGCTATAAAAAGCAAGGCTCCCTATGAAATGTGGTATGGACACATTTCTTTGGTGAGGCATCTAAGGGTTTTTGGTTCCACTTATTATGCCTTGATACCTAAGGAACAAAGAAACAAACTTGGTGCAATGAGTCACAAATGTACCTTTTTGGGGTATTAAGATACCTCCAAAGAATAATGTCTCTATGATGAAGTAAATAAGAAGTTTATAACATCTAGAGATGTGATCTTTCTTGAATCTTCTAAGGCTAACAAAGTTGTTGAGTAACAACTTGATCACTTCGACAAATTCGAGCATGCAAAGTCTTTTCAAGATTTTGATAATGAGATTCCACATTTTGAAGGGGGTTCCTTATACTGGATCAATCTATGGAATCTCCTTCTGAAGCACGCTCTCCCCCTCATGAAGCTCCAACCATTGATCAAGAAGACGCTTTGAGTGATGTGATTGAGAGAATTGGGAGGCTAAATATTGGTTCAGCCCCATCTCAATCAACTGAGTAGCTTGGGAAATCTCATAAAGGTCCTCCAAAATGGCTCACAAAGACACTTGAAAGTGTTCGTCCTGATGTGGTTAGAAAGACAGGGACAGGAAGCCATGCTAGATAGAATGGAGGTGTGTAGAAGATTCTGATTCACTTATTGATATCGATTTTTCTTATGATTGTGAACTAAATTTGTCTACAAATTTCAAACCAAATTCCTTCAAAGAAGCAGCTTCTCATGATGAATGAAAAGAAGTGATGTAGAAATAATATGATGCTTTGATAAAGAATGACACTTAGAAGCTAGTTGATCCTCCGTTGGGAACCAAACCAATTGGCTGCAAGTGGGTCTTCAAGAACAAGTATAAATAAGATGGATCACTTGACAAGCATAAAGCTAAGCTCGTGGCAAAAGGTTTTTCATAGAAGGAAAGGGTCGATTATGAGAAGACTTTGGCCCCCAAAAATAAATTGGCTACCATCTGAATACTCTTTGCCTTTGCAGCTAAAAATGACTAGAAATTCTATCAAGTGAATGTAAACATTGTTTTCTTGAATGTAGATATGAAAGAGAATGTTTTTGTGTCCCAACCAAAAAGATTTTTTGTTAAGGGTCAAGAACGAAAAGTATGCAAGCTTGTCAAATCCTTATATGGCCTAAAACAAGCACCACAAGCTTGGTATGAGAAATTGACTAAGCATCTTCTGAAACTCAATTTCAAACACTATGATCTTGATGATACAAATTTGTTTGTAAATATTATCTTGTGGTGTGTGTAGATGATCTTTTGATGACATGGAACAATTAATATTACACTATATCCATAAAGAAAGAAATGAGGAAATGTTTTGAAATTACAGATTTGGGCTATGTTCACTACTATCTTGGTATTGAAGTAACTCAACCTCCAAAGTTTATATTTCTCTCCCAGAAAAAGTACAATAGAGATCTTTTTAACAAATTTTGCATCGCTGAGTGCAATCCTTTGACTACTCCAATGGAAAAAAACTTAAAGCTCACATCCATTGAAGGAAAATAATTTGAAAATGAAACAAATTACAAACAACTCATAGGACGTCTCAATTCCCTCATTACTACCAGACTAGACATTTCTTTTTCTATTTGAATCCTCTCCAGGTTGATGCAAAAGCCTTGTGAGGGACATTGATCTATTGTAAAAATGGTTCTAAAGTACTTGAAGGGGACTCAAGACTTTGGACTCAAGTATATACAGGTGGATGACTCCAGCTTGATTGGATACTCTAATTCAGATTTCGATGGAGATAAAAAAAATTGGAATATCTACTTTAGATTATGTTATGAGTCTTGGATCAGAAATTATCTCTTGGAAGTCATACAAATAATTAATTCCAACAGATTCCACAACACGTCATTTTAAGTAGAGGCGCTTGAATTCTATGTTGACTTATCATGAAAAATTTGAATCCCATACAGTGATAATAAGTTTAATTTTGTTCATCTACCTAATTAAATTTATTTTTAATCCCACATTGTGATAATAAGTTTAATTTTGTTCATCTACCTAATTAACGATTTATTTCTTGCTGGCTACTCCATTGTTTCCAAAAAAAATTGGCCACACTGTCAAAACATATATTGGTGCAAGTACAATGGAATGCCTATAATTTTAATTTATTTTTTCCATATTAAAATCATGGCACGACTTTGTTTTCGAGAATGGAAATTTTATTTTAGTGGCTGAATGTTGAATATATATTAATACTATTTTTAAGTAAATTTAAATCTCTTTTACGTCTTCAAGGTCATGAGATATTGTTGTTATTGACATTGTATTAAGTATCTCAAATAAATTTTTAGGTTTACAAGATCTAATTAAAATAATGTTATTAAACTCTTTGACTTTATAGTGAGAAAGCAGGGACTTTATAGGTTTATTTATTTTATTGATAATTTGTTTGTTTTTTTTACATATGTTTATATGACATATTTGTTGTTTATTATTGGTTTTTCAAAAGGGAAAACAAACTAGAGATAGAATAGTTGTTGTTGGTCTCCCATGTTAGGAGCAGGATCCCCCAAGGATAGTTTTGGGGCTAAAAGTCCATGTTTGAGTCAAATTTTGTAATAAAATTGTAAAGTCTCTGTATTTTGTGGTCGCGGAGCACGAAGGTGTCATAAGTCATAAAGGGTTGTCTGCCCTTAGTTTTGTAAAGCAAAGTCAACTGTAAGAGATCTACCCATGGTCCGTGCACCCTGGGATTGTATAAAAAGAGCTAAGCTCTAAGTAGTTTTGGAGACAAAGAATGTAAAAGAGTTGTAGCTCTGAAGTAAGAAGTCTAAGTCTTGGCTCGTAGTGTAGGTAGAGGATCTGTCACTGAGTGCATAGAGAAATAGGATAGAAGTTCGTAGCTAAGTACGCAGACCCCTATAATTGTTTGTGCAGGGTGAATAGAGTCTGTAATCACTTGAAAGACAACATTAAGAGAGATATTCTGCAATTTATGTGTCTTTGTTCTATTAATGCATCTTGTCATTTTATGTATGAATTTCCTTTATTATGCTTATAAGATGCACGAATTAATGCAATTACATTGGAAAACTGAATGCAATTACAGATATCTGTTTACACGGTGTTAACTATAATTGTTTGATAAAGATAAGAAAGTCACTTAGATTAATCAGGGAATCTACACGGTACGTTGCCTTAGCAACGCGAAAGTACCTGAGCAGCAGGTTAGGGCTGCACGAAGGTCGATCATACCCTTTCGCGAAGGTATTGAAGGGTGGAACAAGGGGCTAGTCTGACAAGCCCTAGAGCGAAGTGACTTGCACGAAGGTAGGAATAAGAGGAATTAACTGACATCACAACCATCTGAGGGTGCTGAAACTTGGTTCCAACATCCCCCCATACTGCTTCGGGTGAGACTTTAGTCTGCACTCCGTGGACTGATGTCGAAAGGGCCAGTAGTGTAAGGATTTGTTTGGCTAATTAATTTTAGACCTGGGTTAGGACCCTTCAAGCCAACAAATGGTTCCATTTCTGGGACTAGAATCTGCATAAGAGATGTGTGATGTCGTATCACTGGAATACAACTAAGAAAGAGATTGGAGATTGGTTGGATAGGAAGTGTTATCACTGTAAAACTTCCTTAAAAAATTTGGACAGCTTACATGGTTTCTCAATTCTTGTATCAGTCATGGTCAAGTCATGGTCAAGTCATTGTTATGTTTTAGAGTCTAAGTCATAAGGTTAGAGTCTCATGTCCATCTTCAAATAAAGTTTGACAGCCTCATTCCATGTCCTAAAAGCCTCACCATGTGTTTTGACATCAGTTTGATTCCAAAGGATTCATGTTACTCTTGGTCTAGTCTTTCCATGGTTGTTTTCGTATCTAAGATCTATAAAAGAGTCTTGTTGGTATAGTCAAATAGGGTCAACACTCCGTTCTTGCCCATCACTGGTCCCACATCACCTAAAATTCCATGTGTCAAATTTGTGTCAAGTTTTTCATAGTGAAAAACTCACTCTAGGTGTTTTCATAGCGCAGACAATGTAAAAAACCAGTTTTGCGCTACGAAATCATTGAACTAGGAGTTTTCGTAGCACGCTATGAAACCCTTGAAGCAGCCTGTTTGAGTAGAAACATTGTTTTTACTAGTTAACTTACAGAAGGTTTCCTGAGCCGCTGAGAACTCAATTTTGAAAACTAAAAGAGGCTTTTCTTCATAACATGCTGAAATACAAAAACCTCTTTCCGTTTCTTCAAATTCATTCTGGGGTGGGAGGAATTTATGGTTAAACTTGCGCTACGAAACTGTTGAAAGTCAAGCTTGTTCTTTTGGCTTTAGCAGTCGTTTTCAAGATCCGTTTCTGGTCACATGGAAAGGTATTTTTGAATTTTGAAGGAGTTTTCTCTTAATCAACTCTCCAGCTAAAATAAACTATCTCACTTTCTTCATAAGTGTTTTCAGTTGGGAGATAATAAGCTTTCTTTGAAACCCAAAATTCAGAGAATGGATTTTTCCTGTTTGACACGTGTTTTTCAAGGATGGATTTGGGACAGCTGGAGAAGTATGTTAACAAACCAAGAGAGGTTTTTGTTCTAGACATCATGCAATACAAAAACCGCCTTCAGTTTCGAAAAATGTGTCATGGATGAGGAGATAAAGGCTATGTCCCACGTGCCATTTTCAGGGATCCTAAACCTAAAAATAGGGAAACATGTTCCCTAATTTCTAGGGTTTGTCTTTAGCAGTCAGATGACCACGTGGGAGGCTTCATCAAATTCGACTTCTTGAGGTTGAAAGTTGTCAAATAATGCTTTAAATTCTTATATAAGGTTGTTGTAATCATGATAAGGAGTTACACTCCTAGTTGTATTAGGTCACTAGCACTCCTAGTTAACAGCTAGTTCTAGTTGATGGTTTGTTTTATGGTTAGAATAGGTGTCACTGATGGAAAATTCGAATTCTGTTGATGATGGATGATGGAATCCTAATTGTAAATGATTTATGTAGAGCAAGAGGTTGAATTAGCAAAGGGGTTGGAGACTTTTTGGCTCAGCTGTTGCTTTATGCTATGAACTATAATCAGTAATGCAGAGAGGTTTTCTTGAACAGATCTGAGTTCTCATGGAGTTAATCCTTTCTTGATCTATATGTTGTTTTGATAACTTGCAGTAGAACTTATTGCTAATACTCAGAATTCATAATCTAATGCTCTGAATTCCTTTAACAATAAGATGTGTATGTTTTATATTTGAACCACCAGCATTAGATTACATTGTTATTGTTCAGAATTCACAACCATGTGCTCTGATTTCTTTTAGTGATGGAATGATTGTGTTGAGCAATAGATCTCATTGCTATTACTCAGAATTCATAATCTTATGCTCTAACTGCCTTTAGTAATGAGATGAATGTGTCTTTTCATAATCTTGTGAGTAAATCACCTTTGAACCATCAACAGTAGATTTCAATACTAAAACTCAGAATTCATAATCCTATGCTCTGACTTCCTTTAGTAATGGAATTATTGTGATGACCTATTTCCTTGAGTGAAATATCTTTGTTTGAAAACCCCATCTGCCTCAGCTTTCATGTCAAGAAACCTTGTCACTGAATTTATTGACTTGTTGACTCCATAGCCCAATGGTAGCAAGCCTTCATCTTTTCAACCTACAAACACACAAACCCAAGATAGAGTTAGCCATCTATATTATCATCAATCAATATCATTAATCCTTTGAGAGAGCCCTCTCAGGCTGAGGATGCTAAGCCTTAGCTAAAACATTGGTTTGAAATAGTTACACTAAGATAGTCTGATCAACAGCCTATCAGGGACCTATTTTGGTGATAACATTTTGGTGCATCTGTCGGGAGCCTGAAGCTTATTCTTTCCCGAAACCAAGAGGCTGAACTTCTGAAGGTAGCAGGAGCTCATACATCTTTTCGAGGTTGCAAATCTACCTTGGCGACTCCTCACATCGAATAAGAAATTGGAAGGTGACTCCACTGCTAGAAGATCACTAGCTTGATGAAGTTTCAAGATGAGTTCCACTGCAAGAATGAATGCCAGGTATGCTCCTATGAATCGGTCTCATATCCCTGGTTTTTCCAAATCCTATGCCAAAGGTTGATTGGTTATAGGATCTTCCGATATTCAAAGATGAAAAGAAAGACAATGCTACTCTTCATTTGGTTAGGTTTCATATGCATGTACGCAATCTTAAGGTTCAGTGTCCTAAGGATTGTCTCATGAGGATGTTTATGACCACTTTAGAAGGAAAAGCATGGTCTTGGTATAAAAGCTTGGAAAATGGTTCAATATATTCGGTTGCTAGTTTTCATGATGAATTCTATGAGATGTATAAAGAATGTCATCCTTCCTTATTGTTACTCAAAGATTGTTGTAGACATTCTTTAAGTCTTATTCAATACTTGGAGGATTGTTATGATGATGATGAATTTATGGATGAAGAAATTTTAGAGTCTCTTCATAACAATGCATTTCAACACCAAGAAGAAAGTATAACATCCCATGAAATGCAACATGAAAATCAGCAGGGGTTTACTTATGAAAACCATGTTCAATCCTCTGATATTGATGTAGAGATGCAACATTTTTCTCAATCTTTGAATCATAATGAAGATGAAAATGATTACACACAAGAAGAAGAAATATTGGAAGAAAATTTTTATAACCCTCAGGTAGAGGAAACGGTTGATCATTTTTGTAATTCCTTGCAGCAGCTTGCATCAAAGAATGATCTTTATAATGAAGAAAATTACATTGTTCATGGGAATAATTCAGAAAAGCAGTTGGATAGCATATCAAATAAAGTTTGTGTGACTAAAGATCAGTTGTTAGAAGTAACAAGATGCTATGAGAATCATCAAACTAACCATGTGTTTTTTGACCCTATAGCTAACTACATGGAAACGATTTATTGTTCAGGCTTCCAGTTATATTTTCATCTTGAAGAACAGTCACACCTCATGCTGCCTTGGTTATTTCAATATCTGGTTTATTTTTGCTTCAAGCACAGTCAAGAGATTCAAGTGTCTGATCAGATCGATGATTGGCTTCATTGGAAGTTTCATGTTCCTTGAGCTACAAGCGGAGATTGCAACCGATAGGGTAGGTAGGAATGTGCAAATAAGCTCAAAGTAGGCTGACTGAGCATCTGTTTCAGTAGGTGCAGTTGGAATTATTCATTCAGAAATCATTAAAGGCTTGAGGAGAAAATTGGACAGAAGTTCAAAGTTTTATTCTAGAGGATCGATAGCGGCACTGGAGATACAGGTTCTTAATGTACCACAAGAGCACACTATCCCTAGTGGAGCCACTGTTATTACTGTAAAACTTCCTTAAAAAATTTGGACAACTTACATGGTTTCTCAATTCTTGTATCAGTCATGGTCAAGTCATTGTTATGTTTTAGAGTCTAAGTCATAAAGTTAGAGTCTCATTTCCATCTTCAAATAAAGTTTGACAGCCTCATTCCATGTCCTAAAAGCCTCACCATGTGTTTTGACATAAGTTTGATTCCAAAGGATTCATGTTAGTGTTGGTCTAGTCTTTTCATGGTTGTTTTCGTATCTAAGATCTATAAAAGAGTCTTGTTGGTATAGTCGAATAGGGTCAACACTCCGTTCTTGCCCATCACTGGTCCCACATCACCTAAAATTCCATGTGTCAAATTTGTGTCAAGGTTTTCATAGTGAAAAACTCACTCTAGGTGTTTCCGTAGCACAGACAGTGTAAAAAACCATTTTTGCACTACGAAATCACTGAACTAGGAGTTTTCGTAGCGCGCTACGAAACCCCTGAAGCAGCTTGTTTCAACAGAAATTTTGTTTTTACTAGTTAACTTCCAGAAGGTTTCCTGAACAGCTGAGAACTCAATTTTGAAAATTGAAAGAGGCTTTTCTTCATAACATGCTAAAATACAAAAACCTCTTTCCGTTTCTTCAAATACATTCTGGGGTGGGAGGAATTTATGGTTAAACGTGCACTATGAAACTGCTGAAAATCAAGCTTGGTCTTTTCGTTTTAGCAGTCTTTTTCAAGATCCGTTTCTGGTCACATGAAAAGGTATTTCGGAATTATGAAGCAGGTTTCTCTTAATCCACTCCCTAGCTAAACTAACCTATCTCACGTTCTTCATAAGTGTTTTCAGTTGGGAGATAATAAGCTTTCTTGGAAACCCAAAATTCAGAGAATGGATTTTTCCTGTTTGACATGTGTTTTTCAAGGATGGATTTGGGACAGCTGGAGAAGTATTTTAAACAACCAAGAGAGGTTTTTGTTTTAGACATCATGGAATACCAAAACCTCCTTCAGTTTAAAAAAATGTGTCATGGATGAGGAGATAAAGGCTATGTCCCACGTGCCATTTTCAGGGATCCTAAACCTAAAAATAGGGAAACATGTTCCCTAATTTCTAGGATTTGTCTTCAGCAGTCAGATGACCACGTGGGAGGCTTCATCAAATTCGAATTCTTGAGGTTGCAAGTTGTCAAATAATGCTTTAAATTCTTAGATAAGGTTTTTGTAATCATGATAAGGAGTTACACTCCTAGTTGTATTAGGTCACTAGCACTCCTAGTTAACAGCTAGTTCTAATTAATGGTTTGTTTTATGGTTAGAATAGGTGCCACTGATGGAAAATTCGAATTCTCTTGATGATGGATGATGGAATCCTAATTGTAAATTCTTTATATAGAGCAAGAGGTCGAATTAGCAAAGGGGTTGGAGAATTTTTAGCTCAGCTACTGCTTTATGCTATGAACTATAATCAGTAATGCAGAGAGATTTTCTTGAACAGATCTGAGTTCTCATGGAGTTAATCCTTTATTGATCTATATGTTATTTTGATAACTTGTAGTAGAACTTATTGTTAATACTCAGAATTCATAATCTAATGCTCTGACTTCCTTTAACAATAAGATGACTATGTTTTATATTTGAACCACCAGCACTAGATTACATTGTTATTGTTCAGAATTCACAACCATGTGCTCTGATTTATTTTAGTGATGGAATGATTTTGTTGAGCAATATATCTCATTGCTATTACTCATAATTCATAATATTATGCTCTGAATTCCTTTAGTAATGAGATGAATTTGTCTTTTCATAATCTTGTGAGTAAATCACCTTTGAACCATCAGCAGTAGATTTCATTACTATTACTCAGAATTCATAATCCTATGCTCTGACTTCCTTTAGTAATGGAATTATTGTGATGAACTATTTCCTTGAGTGAATTATCTTTTTTTGAAAACCCAATTTGCCTCAGCTTTCATGTCAAGAAACCTTGCCACTGAATTTATTGACTTGTTGACTCCATAGCCCAATGGTAGCAAGCCTTCATATTTTCAACCTACAAACACACAAACCCAAGATAGAGTTAGCCATCTATATTATCATCAATCAATATCATTAATCCTTTGAGAGAGCCCTCTTAGGCTGAGGAGGCTAAGCCTTAGCTAAAAGATTGGTTTCAAATAGTTACACTAAGATAGTCTGATCAGCAGCCTATCAGGGACCTATTTTGGTGATAACATGAAGATCCATGAATTCGCAGCTCAAGAGAAAAGAAACCTGCGACTCACAAAAGAACAATGGCTGGATAGATACTTGTATACAAATATCCACAAGATCTTTTTCTGCTCCTTTTTAGTTGAGCTATACGAGTGGATTGTGAAGCTACTAGATAGCCAAGGAAGGTGGAAACTTGACGGTCCTATTGTTTGGACCCCAGAGCTAGTATAGAAATTGGAAACATCTGAGGTTGGTGGGAGCCATTTTCAGCAAATGATTATACAATTGTAGCCTTATGGGCTCATTCCTCTTCTTGATGTTCTTGAACTACTGCTTAATGCTCTGTTCACCTGCTCTTTATTGGCTTGAGGAGCTAACTTTTCCTCCTACTGCCCTCTCTTGTTCCTGCTGGAAGGAACTTGCTGAGGCCTCCATGCTAGGTAGGCCCATGCCCGAGGATTGCCCTATTGGCATTTCTTCCTCTGAAAAAGGGTTCAATCTTTTCCTCTTTTCCCCTTGAGTTGTTGATGTTGTTAGGGGAGTCTCTCTATCTCTTTTCCTGCTTATGTCCTCTCTTTGTGGGGTTTGGAGGACTGAAGCTTCAGCTCTTGTTTCTTGCCTAGGAGGCACCATTTGTGCTGGCTGCTGTTCAATGACCATTGGGGCCTCTACTGTTTGCTCTTTTTGCCCTGGCTGCTCCTTTTCTTGCTGCTATACCTGTTCTTGTTGTACCTGTTGTTGCTGTAGGGGCTGCTCTTGCACCATCTCTTTTTCCTTGCCTTTGCTGGAGGATTGATTTGTAGTTTTGACTGCCTCCTGATGTGCTGTGGAGGATGAGGCAGCTGTTCCTTCTTGAGGGTTTGTAAGAGAGAACACCTGTACAGGAAGCTCTAAGTCAGCCATCTTAAGGAGATTTCTTCTTGCTCTTTCATTTAGTTCTTCCTGTGTGACAGGTTTCTCTAATGTGCCTCTCTTCCATTTTGATTGATTTGCATATTGTTCTATGTGAGGCAACCTTACATGGTCATAACTGGACAGCCTATATTTGACCCTTCTTAAGGTTATGAAATGATTGGGGTCATAACGTTTCCAGAGGAAACTGGACTTTAGGCCAAGGCTTTCTAGCATTCTGTCAGCCTCTTGCCAGCCTTCCTCCCTCTTGTTTAAAACAAAGTGGCCCAGTTGGGTTTTTACCTTTAGCTATGCTTTCTTGCCTTTGCCTGAGAAGTTCTTCACATCAGCATTCCCAAATTGCCTGAAATATTCAAGGGCAAACAATCTCATGGGCACATACTTGGGCAGTCTGTATGGGGGTAACTCACAACCACATATATTCTAATAACGGTGTAGTTTTGGTAAAAATACCAATCCCCAATGTTGTATACCTTGGACAACTGAAGGATCCTCTGCATCTCATCGGTTAGTCTTGGAGGAGTCGAGCTCAGGAACAGAGACATGGCTGGGTGGATGAAAAGTTCTATAAACTCACAGTAAGTGTATGGAGAATAAGCTCTGCAGTGAAAAACTGAGGCCCAATACACTACTGACCTTGGATTTCCTTGTGCATCCACCCTGTTCACACCAAAAGGGAATTTCTCTTGTTGTATAGTATAATATTAGGTGGTAGATGGAGGAGGAGTATCTGAACACCTTTTCCCTTGATAGGTTCATAAATTTCTCATGCATTTTGTCTGATATGTAGGTAGCATAGTCATAGCAGATTGGAGCTTTACGAGGCTAAAACATGAGCATCATTACCAGTACCGTCTCATCAATATACTCAATTGAGTTATAACCCAGAATGGGATTGATCATATCTGCAAGGTCCCTGCCCAATGGGTTGAGGTAACCATGAAAAATAGGAGGGTATTGCACAGTATCAGAGTTAATAAATAGTTGGTCCAGCTTTGTGATCTGAGCATCTGTCAACATCTTAGCTCCTTGGTTTATCAGATCAAACAAAGATAGGGGAACCAAATTCTTCTCAGTCTTGAATTGCAGCATCTCTCTGATGGCCTCAGGGGTTATGTAGAACACAACTGAGCCTAAAGGGTCAAGCACAGCTCTCTGAGTGGGATCATAACATTCAACACATAGGTGAATTAGGTCAGGGAATTGGTTGACCTGAGGAAGCTTGAAGATTGGGAGGAAGGAATCCCAAATGCCCAATATATCTGTTCCAGCCACATGTTTGGCCTTTAATTCATTTAGCAGGTGGAGGTGGAATTTGCTTTGTGCTAGGAATTCTTCTGAGATTTGGTAATCCAAATCTGCTAAAGCCTACCACTCCAATTCTCTCTGAGGGGCATTCAAAGGGGCAATATTGAGGGCCACAGGTGCTACTAGAGTTTCCATGGTTACTTAAGAACTCTATTTTGTATGTAAATTAGTGTTACTTATGCTGAGTAACAGAAAAGAGTATTTCTTGGAAGAAGAGGTGAATTGAGAAACAGAGGGCAAAAGGGTCAATGGCAGCAATTGAAATACTGCACACAGCACTTGAGAAGGCAAATACTTGTCACTAACAGACTCTTTCTTAGTAATTAGGTGTAGGTTCGGTTTCCCTGTTCACGACTGCGCGAACAGAATGCAGGTTATGAGAAAGCTTTGGTAACAAGGCTTAGCCCTGAATTTCGAGCTTCCAACTTCAAATGGGAACTGGGCACAAGGGATTTGCTGGTGAATTATGCGTTTTTCAGTCTTTTAAGTGAATATAGTCAATTTGCAGACAAAACCAGGCGCAGAGAGGATTCGTAGGGATAAATACCTGGTAAACTTGACGGTCCGGGTCACAAATGCAGGTGGGTAGGCGTGGTGAAGGTCTCCAGGTCGAATTCAGCAGGTTGGTACAAATTTGGACGTAAAATTCATGCAGAAGACGCAACAGAAGTTTATGCAAAAAGTGCAAAAAACGCGAAAAATTGGCAAAAATATGGATTTTTGGAACATTGGCGCCTTTTTCGGATGACATCAGCATGACGTCATCGGGTGGGTCAGGGTCGGATGACGTCAGCATGATGTCATCAGGTGACGTGGCGGCTTATGAGTGGTCCATGGGGATGGTGAGGTGGCAGACAGGTGGAGCAATGGCGGACAGGGGCGCGGACGCGGCGATGACGCTGGCAGTGACGTAGCGGTGACGTTGGCAGTGACACTGGCATGCGGTTTAGTGGAAACCGGAAACCGCAGGTGGTATCATATCGCACCGCTTATGATACGGCAGTGGAGTTGTCAGAGGGGGCTCCGATACGCTGTGGGGGCGACGCGTGGCCGAGGCCTGACGTCACCCTCTTACAGGTATCGGACGCTATCTTTCGGACGTCGGGGCCGGTCCGATATCCATGTGAGCCGTCGGATGAAAAGCGCCCGATCGGACGGTCGACGAGTTGTTGAATTGTCTGGACGATACGGCGTCGGGTGGGTAAGAAAAAACAAATTTTCACGGGATTTGTGCTCGGCGGGACCCTTAGAAATATTTGCGAATTGCATGGTTTTCTAATGTTTTATTTACAAAATCGCGCAAGGCATTAAAACTTTGGATAAGTCGGGAAATGGGTTTTTTCAATGTATTTCTTTGTAAAATTGCGCATAGCTCA
>APFE030573812.1:289376-306625 GCA_000404065.3 Pinus taeda | reverse complement strand
TTTTATCTTTCATATGTTTTACTTCCATAGTCTTAATGCTTATTACTCAGAATTCATGGAGGAACATGCTCTGACTTCCTTTAAGTGTTGAACTATGGTGAATTGAGTTCTTGGGTCCTATCTTTGGATGTTTTTCTTCAATGTTTTAATACTTATTACTCAGAATTCATGGTTACTCATGCTCTGACTTCCTTTAGGTATTAAACTTTGATCAATCCCTTTAAATTCTTTCCTTTTGAATACCTTGATGTATCATTACTCAGAATTCATGCCCACATGCTCTGACTCCTATGAACTTCAAGTTATTGAGACTTTCCTTAATGTGTCACTCTTTCATTGAAGTATATACAAGCCTCATTTTTATAAGAAGAGTTATTTGTTATCCTTATCTTTCTCACTGACTCCATAGCCCAATGGTAGCAAGACTTCATCTTTTCAACCTACAAACACACAAAACCAAGATAGAGTTAGCCATCTATATTATCATTAATCAATATCATTAATCTTTGAGAGAGCCCTCTCAGGTTAGGGAGGCTAATCCTTAGCCAAGAGTCTGGTCTGAAATAGTTACACTAAGATAGTCTGATCAACAGCCTATCAGGGACCTATTTTGGTGATAACAGGGCCCATAATAGGTTGAACATATTGAGGACCATAACCTGGTTGAGTGTAGGACTGATAATTTCGAGTTCCTTGAACAAAAGATTGACCAGAAGGTGGTTGGAAACCTTGAGATTGGTCCTGACCTTGAGGTTGATAACCTTGAGGTGGGTACTGATACTGGGGTTGACCTTGAGGTATATATTGATACTGGGGTTGACCTTGAGGCACATACTGAGTCTGAGGTTGACCTTGAGGCATATATTGAGTCTGGGGTTGACCTTGAGGCATGTATTGAGTTTGGGGTTGACCTTGAGGTTTGTACTGACCCTGAGGTATGTACTGACCTTGAGGTTGCCCCCCAGGCGGTATTTGACTGCCTTGAGGTTGCCCCCCAGGCGGTATTTGACTGCCCTGAGGTTGCCCCCCAGGCGGATTCTGACTACCTTGAGGTTGCAGATTTGGAATAGCACCAGACATCATAAGAATTTCTTCTACACTCAATGGTGGAGTTCCGTTATGACCAATTGATACCCGATGTTCGATGGGTTGAGGAGACACTCCTGAAAAAGTACCAGAAACTAAATGATACCCAGATGGAACAGAAGGACCGCCATATAAAAAAATTTTCGGATTTTGGGAAAACATGGACGACCGGTTTGACATATTCGAAGGAGGATAATAACCTCTGGGTGTTGGATGAAAAGGAATACGAGGTGGTGAAGCAACGAGACTCGGGTTTTCTAGAAAGTTTTCGAAAAGGACTGTAAAAAATAGATTCATACTCCCTAAGTTATAGTTGGTTGATTTTCAAGGGGAGTTATATCCTCGTCTAGAATAATAAGTTCTTCAATAGAAATAAGTCTCGTCGGAAGATTCTGGGTAATGACACTTCCTACCCTGGGTGAACCAGGAGCACTAGAAACTAGAGAAGTAAATCCTGAGGATGGAGTAGCAGCAGGTTCAGTTTCAGGTTCAGAAATTTCAGGTTCCTCATCGAGTTCACTAGTAGAAGAAAAACTACCAGTAAGCTCGGAAACTGAAAGCAATTCATAAATATACTTTGTTGTTGGAACGTGATAATCAGGATGAATAACCAAAGATGATTCTCCAGCCTCTGATGACCCAACTCTACTTTCACTAGGTGTGACAAGAGCTTTTAGCCCTTCAAGCTGACTTGGCATATATTTGGGAGGCTGCCCCCGAAGTCTACGGGATTGTCTCAGTAATTCAGCCACGATTAATTAATTAATTACTTCACACGAAAACAAAGAAAACACTCAAGAAAACCACCTAAAGTCTCTAAAGAACCAAACAATTGAATCACACACCTAACAATCTAAGAGTTCAAACCACACACAAATAGTATTCTTCCATATCGAAAACACTAGTTGGTGATGAAATCCAACCTCGCAGAATTCAATACGGAATGGCGGTTGGAAAAGTTACCCCGACAACTTGCTTAATGAAACAGACTGGCAAAAGTTTCTCCAAAAAACCGCCTCGAGTGAAGATAACCCCCCAGAGAGTCCAAGTGAGTCTAGTCGACGTCTGTTCCAGGTACAGTGGGATCTTCCCTCCACCGTCACCATAGGAAGAATCCTAAAGATTATAGCCACTAAGGTTACCAACGGAAACAAATATACCTGGGGGAACAGTCTACGATCCGATACGCACGCAAGGGCAAAGTAAAAATCTCAATCCCCTTGAAGGCTCCTTGACATAATCCAAGGTTTACCAACAAGTGACCCCAGGCTCCTCGACAATGGTCAATCCGAGGTTTACTATTTTTAATACGTGAATATCTTCTATCTTTCCCAATGAGGAAGGATTTATTACCTCACTGGTTCAGATATGATCTCGTGCTTCTCCTTTAAGAGGAGCTCTCCCAGAGCATAGATGTAACAATTGGATTTTTCTTCCTACCACAAGATCGACTACTTGTTTGTTTTAACTATCTTGGAGAGTTAATTACTCCCTACTCCAAGATACTAGCCTAAGCTATGTTGGTGAATAAGAGCCCTAGAAATAAAAATATTGCTAGATGAATTTTAATTGAGTGTTAATTTTATTGGTTGTTTCTTAAGTCAAAAGGTATGGAGATGAAACTTTGCGGTGTGAAGACTCGACTCCAAAACGCTAAAAAATGCACCTAAGATGATCAATTCTTTTCCTTTTCAATGAATCTCTAGCTAAAGGAAGAGTTGAGAATGCAATTCTTGAAAACAAAACTTTCCTTTAACATAAAAACGAAAAGAAAAAATTTTGTTTGTTTTTGTCTTTTTCAAAACACTCAAACGAAGCTACTAATTATGCTCATGAAATAAATCCCTTTTCGTTTCGACACTCAAAACTAGAAAAACAATTTTTCGAAAGAGAAATGAAAATTTCAAGACAACACACTCAAAACTATGAAAAATCTAAGCTTGAGATCTAACTTCTTAAAACTAATCGAAATAAAAGCTTCAAATGTTTTTTGAGGATGTTTTCCCTTAGTTATTCAGCAAACTAAGGATTAACTTGTTCAGTAAGACAAATCAACCAAAAACATTCAGCTATGTTTTTTATAACAAATGAAATTCACAACTTGACCAAGTTCATTCAAAGTTTTGCAAAGAGAAACAAAATTGATTTCTCATCAAAGGAAGATCTCACTAACCAGTCAGAATTAACAAGAAGACAAAAGATTCTAGGGTGATATAAGGTCTCTTAGGCTTCTAAGCTTCAAGTCACTACAAAGACTGAGTGAAGACCAAACCAAGCATGCAAAAACTTCTAGAAGTTCATTCAAAACACAACACCAATGGAACTCGCTTATGAGACAATTTTAACAGGATATATGTAGATCTGGGTAGAGGATAAAAGTAACAAAAAAGATCTAAACTAAACTAGACAAAAATATTTCAAGATTTTCAAAAAAATTGCCAGGGTCCGCAGGCCCCCAGTGAAACCAGGTGCGGTACCGCTCTGTGCAGTGAAGTAACAGTGCGGTCATGTCCTTATTGTAACTTAAGCAGAATGTGCGGTCCTCGTGAAAATTTCTAAAAAATAAAAAATCATTCCAGAACTGACAAACTACCCATTCCCACACACATCAAGTAAAAACCAAAAACAAAAAATCAAGTTTCTCAAATCAAAGATCAAGGAAAATTAAACAATCAAATCCCATCCCCAGTATGGTCGCTAATTTGTTAAGCGGATAAATCGTTCTTGCGGACAAGACCGATCTCCCTAGTATCAATTGATATCTAGCAACAAGCAGGACAAACAAATCTACTTTTCTCTAAACATATTTTGATTCATTAATACAAACTAAGAGGTGTTTTAGACCCTACCTCAAGTCCAACGCTAGTTTGTGGTAGCCTTGCTCCAACAGCTTCAAAGAGTATCCTTTTAATAACCTGCAAACACAAACAAGCACACATCAAAGAACACCTGCATAGCTAATATAATAAATCATGTTCATCATAGTGATCAAGGAGTCTATGAAATAAATCATTAAACACAGCTTATTGAGAAAAATAAACTTGATTGTATTAACTTTGAGAAAGAAGAACTTTACAACCTTGGTGCCTTGATGTTGTACAAGCTCTTCTTAGGGTCTAGGCAGGAATCTCCTCTACTTTGACAAGCCTCACTCTTTCCCAAATGAGATCAAAAGGTATGTGATCTTTCCTCTCGAAAGCTCAATTAGTAAGACTATGTTCCAGCAGCATATACCCTCAAAAATATTCATCTTTCAACCTCCCAAGTAACCAGCCCAAGGCTTCATTTTACATTGCAAGGGAAGGAGGCTACAGGTCCACCATTGAAGGGATAGAGTCCTTCTTCAAGGGGATAAGCTCCTCACATCAAGGGGTTAGCTCCTTAAGGAATGGGATGCATGCACCCTCAAGGAGCGAACTTGCCAACGCAAGATTCCCTCTAGAAGCTTCCAGAATTGACTCAAAGTGAGTTTTAAAGAATAAACTCTTGCCTTTTCACTTTTACAGGTGTTCACACCCATATATGCAGATACAGAGCGGTCAGGTGTGCAGGGGACATGACCAGTGAGTGCGGCACCACAAGTAAGGCTAAGAGAAAGTGCAAAACCAGAGTTTTAGATATTTTTAAGGACTTTCTCTCATTTTCAAAGCTTTATATGCAGATTTGAGGTTTAAGACTTGCAAAGGAGGTATGTATGAGTGGTGTTAGACTCATATTGATTACAGAAAGTCATGGTGACAATTTTTCGTGTAACAACATCATGAATTCCTATTTTTGTAGGTAGAAGAAGAGGTGACAAAGGAGGTAGAATAAATCACTGAAGATGATGATAATGTGGAAGACACTTTTGATTTTCCCATTCAATAAACTGATATCAACGCTCATATGAAGAACATCCCTCCATCCGTACTTCCTAACTTCAAAGGTATGAGATCAAAAGACTTGGAAATCTTTCCTTTTGAATTTGGAATAACTTGTAGATCTTATGGTTACTCATTACACATTCAAAAATTGAATTTATTTTCGGCAACATTGAAGGATAGAGCTCTTAGATGGTTCATGACTTTAGGAACAAATTCTAAAAGGACATGGGATGGTATGTATAGAAATTTTGAATAATATGGCACTTATTCACAAAGATTATCCTGATTATACACTATTTGCGGAATCATGCATAATACATAACCTCCTCTACGTTGATCATCAATTTAGCAGTATTAAGAAACAATTGCATGCGCACATTGAAGCATCAATCACACATATCAACACAGTATATCATGGGGAAAGCATGCAGCTGAAAACCCCAACTATCTGTATATTATATTGATTGAGAACATGTAACAATACATAGTACAATACTCCTCACAAGTACTCAGTACTATCTCCACCTGTTACACACAAACTAGCTCATATCTGAATCAATCTCTGGCTCAAATCTCCTCTGCTGCTTACCTGCCTCCACTGCGCAATCCTGCATGAGAATACTGATGAATGAATGATCCAAATACGTATTTCCCTTGGATATGCCACGCAATCCTCATTGGAAATACTCAATCCATTGATTGTGCAAATCACATGCACAACTATAGTCACAACTGACAGTTATCTTGCCCTTTCACTCACCTTTAACACTTGTCTTCATTGAACTGTCCATGCACTGAGTTAACTGATGTATTCTTTAGTTGATTTATGAGTTAATAATTAGTGAATTAATTAATAACTAATTCACATCATTCATCACTAGTGTATTTGTTAGTTAGACTAAATACAACTAGTTCAACTAAGTCAAATTGAACACAACTCCATCAACTCCTTATTCAACTCCACTAAACTCAATCACTTGAGTTCTAACTGAAGTCCTTCATGCAATAGCTCAAGTAACCCATAAGAAAAGTGTATTTCCTTCTGGCAGTTGCATGTGCCACATCCGTAGCTCGAACTGAAGTGCTCCAAGAGAATAAGATGATGTTTATAGTCCAAATATTATTAAGAGCTAATAATATTCTACTGTTCTATTTTAGCCTGGCAGTGTAAAAATAGACTCCGCCCATATGTCTAAAAATAGAAGTCCATCTATTTTTACCCACATGACCAATCATCCACAAATAGCATCCTGCAACTCATAGACCATGATCCATATGTCTAAAAATAGACATAGTCTAAAAATAGACTTTGCGCCAAAAATAGTCTGCGGGCCCACTTATTGAAGGCGACTTCTTTCCACTAAGCTCCATCATCTTTTTTGCAATCTCAACAATTTGCACTTGATTAGGTTAGGCATTTTTTAGATTTACTAGCTCACTATTTCTCGAATTTCTAGATTTTTGACTAGTAATGTTTTTCTATGTTTTTGCATGGGTTAACAGAGGTATTTTTGAGTGATTCCACTTGAAATGGGGACCTAAGACATGCAAGTTAATAAAAAAAATTGTCCCATCCAATTTGGATTCGATTTGCTTGGTCATTCAAAAAATTATAGTAAATTTTTACATCCCGTAGGAAATCACTGTAGCATCCTATAGAAAATTCTGTTTTGAGGCCGAATTGAGGAAAAATCCTCTAGGAAGCTAGAAAAGGGTCCCTACCTATCCCCCAAGCCTTCTGACCATTCACCGTCATCTCCAAGCCACTTGCCACATCACCAAACGAGATTAGCTTTCACACTCTCACATAAAAACAAAAACAAAAAAAAGGACAAAAAAAAACAGATTTATTTTATTCATTTACATGAACAACAGTAGAAGGTTTGATGGTTTGAATTTGCATGCTTAGGGCAGTAGGATTGCATACATGTTAACTTAGCATTCTTTTGAAGCAAAGCCTCTTAGCAATTAGTTAGAAAACGATGTGTTTTAGCATTTGATTTCAGTCTCTTTCCTTGTACTTTCTTTCATGCAATAGGTTAAGGTTCCATTTCGAACATTTCATTCTCTGCAATTAGTTTAGGATTTGGCTTCAGTACATGCATTCCATTACATCATGACAACAAAGGAATGACACATTATATGTCGCACATATAGTGTCAATACATGTTAAGTTTGTAGAACCCTGGGTTGATAATTAAAGTCGGTAGCCTTGGGAGTTGCAGCATTCTTGTTGCAATACCGAGGCTCATCAACTAGTTTGGTGGGAAGCAAAGACTCAAGAGGAAATGAGAATCCATGGTGGGATATCCATCACTTGGGTTGAATTTTTTTCTGCAATTAAAAGACATTTTTATCCTTTAGCCTATATGCAAAAAGCCATTACGATCTGGAATTTATCCAGGATAAAGAATAAAAGGTATTACAGACTCGTGCATGGATACGCCTATGTTACTTATGCAATGAATCGATAAGATTGGGAGAATACATAGACACTGAGGCAATTAGAGAAAACATAACAGTCAAACATGTAAAAAAAACAATTTTAATAAGGAGTTCACCCAATGCTCCTGGGCTACGTCTCTTGGTCCAGCCTTTTAGTGGTGGCCTCTCTATTATGTTTTCAAGCAGAATTTTATAACAGTGAGCTCAATTCGAGACTCACTAAACAAAATGAAGTCAGTAGGAATGGAGTGCATAGACTCTCCTTACTAAAACTCAACCTCTGAGGGTCACAGTAGTATGACAAGCCTATGGCAAGGAGTCAGCTTGAACCTCTCAAGCCTTCAACGGAGTACACAAACTCTCTGACTCTCTCTAGCTCTGTCTGGTTCAATGTTGCCTTCAGGTAAGCTCGGCTTCTACTCTCTATTCTTTTTTATTAGCTTTGTCTGTCTCTATGTGTTTCCAGTCCTCTACTTCTATCAGTTCATGGCTTTAAAGCCAGTCTGTTCTTCTGACTGCTCGTTTCCACTTCCCAGCCTTCTGGTTTCCTTTCCTCTGTCTGTTTGAATTCCTCTTCTCTGCGTCATCATCACTGTGTAATGCCTCGCAGGGAGGTTAATTATAGACATATTTGGGTACTGCAACCCCAATCACATATGTCCATAAACCAAGGGCTTCTAAACCCCTAAAAGTGTTGTTTCATACCCTGAATGATCAAGGTCAGCTGATTACATCATTTCCCTGAAGTTCTCCCTGAAAAACTACTCAGAACTGGTCAAAACTGGACCATACAGACTACTCCATGCTAAGGGTGTGATGCATCTCACCTTCTACACACAAGGGTGCGATGCATACTAAAAATCCCTTCTGTAGGTTGCAATGAGCGAGAGCAGACAAATGCAAGAGGTTGTTTTCTAGGTGGAAACCCATAGAATCTTCTAGGAACTGCTCATATGACACTTGCCTCTCTGAATTCGCCCAGGGATGAGTAAGAGATCATGAAATCTCCAAGTGGAACCAAGAACTATCAGCGAAATGACACTAATAAAAATCCCAGAAGCTGACTCACCCCCCTGCAAATATCTATATATGGATCCCTCATCCTAGAGATCCAAAGGCTGGAACTTTGTATTTTGTAAGGAAGTGTTGTTGGTTTCTCTGTGAAGCATTGCATTGTTGGGTGATCTAGCTTTTCATGAGGTGAAGAGGGCTTTCATGCTGGGAGGATGGCACTGGATTAGACAGTTGGGTTGTAATCCTCTCTTCTACTACTTCTATTAATAAAGCTATTTGAGTTTTCCTCCATATACTTGTATATTTCTGAATCTTGTATTTGTGTATGCATTTGTATGCTTAATGTACATCTGATCCTATATTGTTTATGGTTATAGATCTCTATGCTTTGATGGTATTTTGCTGCTTTGACTCTACAGGTGTTCTTTGAAGCAGGACAAGTGAGAAAAGAGTGGCAAAAGCTCTATCAAGGGAGAGAGGAAACAAGCAAGGAGCCAAGCGAAAGACTGAGGTTGGTGCTCTCTGCTTCTCTTTTATCTATCTCTCATAAAGGAAAACACAAGTTACTTTGAATTGTTTGTTTCTAAGATAGATACCCGTCTTAGTGGGACTAGTAGCTCTGAATGGACACTAGTTTTCCCAGAAACAAAATGGCGACTCTGCTGGGGAGCAAATAGTTTGTTTGTTTGTTACTGTTGTTCGCTTTATAAACTACAGATGGAGCTTGAAGTTAAGCTAGCTAGCCTTCGAACTGCTTTTTCTATGCAACTGCAAAGTAGATCAACACTGCTTCACTCAATCTCTGGGTTGGTTTATGAACTAAACATCTGACTTGCAAACAACCTAAGGGCCCTGGTGGTAGCTTAGTAACCTCATTAGATCAGCCCCTATACTTTGTGTTTACTGCCTATCATAAGCTCGGCCTAAATCCCTGAACTTAGCTACAAATTATGGGTAAAAACCAAGCTCAGTCTCATCCTTGGACCATCGCACTGTCTCTCATTGGTAGTTTGAATTCATCGCACCTCCCATGTGCTGCAGGTGAGATGCATCCCTATTTCCCTTGAGGATAGGTGCGATGATTGAATGAGACTGTTTCTGCCTCCAGATTTTGGTTTTTTTCTTCATTGTTTTCAGCTCTATTCAGTATATCACTGTTGAAACCTTCTTCCTTTACATTTTTCAGCCTCCATTGATAAGGAATTGTGAATGTTTTTATGTATTTTTCATCATTTACAGTCCTCCTTTGCAAATAGTAGATTAATCGAACTGTCGTCTTTTGATTTGAAAGTGTCGCAACTATCATTTTAGTCAAGAAAAAGAGTGTCGTAAAGTCTTCCTCTTTTAGATAGTCGATTACACTTTTTCCATTGTATTTGATTTGAATTAATAATTATTTGAAGTGTCGAAAGTAGTTTCCATTTGAAATTGAAAGTGTCGTCCTACTCTTCCTTTCGTTTTTGAAAAGAAATTGCTAAAGTGTCGCTTTGAAGAAAAGTAGTTCAGATCTGTACTTAGTTTTCTTTTTGTCATTCTCACATTAAGTAAACTGAAAAACAAATACATGAATGTGCATTTGCATTTAGACTGCATGCGGAAATTGCTTTAGAAGAAGTGCATTTAGTGTGTGCTCTCTACTCTATGTTGAAAGAATCTTACTCTTCTTTCCTTAGTAGCTAGGATTTTCAATGCTAAAAGAAAATAAACAACTGTTTATCATCTTAGATTGCATATTGGGAATTTTACATCTACATCACGCGGTGAACCTTGAAAGGCAAACTTCTTAAGAAAGATCAACTGTAAAATAAACCTCAATGAACATAAAAACGCTTTGGAACCTAATGCACAATATCTAGAAGTCTAGGCTAGAGACGTATTCTGGCATCATAAATCCTAGTAACTATCTTTTTCATCGTAGGTTGGGTGATTCCTCCTCTTTGATACGACAAGTGCCAGTATGGACTTGTGCTCCCATGTACCGTCGAGTATATATTGGGAGACCACAATAGGCTGATATCCTTTATCCATAGGAAGTCGTATCTGCCGCCCTATCGATTGTAATACACTAAACACAGCATTCGGGAAGATTGACTATCGTACATAAAAGTATATTGCAGTTTTGCGATTGGTTTGGTAATCCCTCTGTCTATATTTCCAGAGTAGTCACTTTCGTTCCTTTTCAAACTCCTTAAAAGAAAAGGTCCATCTGAGCACTTGTCACTTCAGGCTCATTAAAAATCGAAGGCGACTAGAGTCATCTTTAACTTTTTCTCGACTCTTAAAAATTGAAAAAAGAAAATTGTGTCAAGCGTCATAAATTTTATTTTATTCTGAATAACATCATTGTTCCCTCATTGGTCTTACGTTGAGAAAATGGAGTCCATCAATCAAGGATTTCCCCTTGGGGAGAATCCTATTCCTTTCTCTTCTTGGGGAGATATTGGTGCCCCTTATATGGATACATTGTCCCTTCCAGGATTGACAATTGGCCTACCAGTATGGTTTTTCTCGACCTCTGTCGTTCAAAACACCATAATTCCTAAGCAATCGAATTAGCAACCAGATGATATTGAAATTTATCCCCCACCTTCTACTTTGTTTGTTTCTCCCTCTCCTTCTTCCTCTTCACTTGGTGAAGCTAGTAACACTAAAAACCAATTAACTAAGAAGAAGAAGAAAGGGAAGGAGAAGAGGAAGAAGAAGAAGCCAACGGTGAAAGGGGGAAACCATGCATCATCTAGAGAAAATCCACACACTGCACCATCCAAACCTAAATCTCCATGTTTCATTTGCAAAGGAGACCACTATCATCGAGATTGTTCTTGCATTCCACAAATCTTAAGGGACCGGTCTCCTCGTTTTCACAATCCGGTGTCTTCAACCTCTGTCGATCATGTTGAGAGTACACCATCAACTAGTGAAAACAAAGTCAAATGACAAAAAGGAAGATATAAATTTCCTTGTAGGTTGTGTGTAGGCGACCATGCCCTCCATCATTGTCCTTTCCTGGACGAAGCTAAAAGAGTCTTGGATAACCGTCCCGCTTCACCACAGTGACTTCCACCTGGATACAAGAAACTCTTGCCAAGTCCATCACTAGTTGAAAATCCGACTGACACACCTCTGTTGTCGGTCGAAATGCCTATCATTGAAGATAAACCCTCCGATTCCACACCGAACCAAAGGCAACAGGTCAAGACGCAGTCAACCCAGTCTTGTCTTCAGAAGGTCAGATGATACAGTCTCCAAAGAGAATGAGAACGACACCGTTCAAATTATTTTTGTTAACACATAATCTGATGAACATGGGGACAATCTACCTGTTCCTTTACCACAGAAAGGAAGTTCCTCAATTCAAGAGATTGATCCAGTCATTTATTCGGTCCCTTCTCCAAGCAATCTAGTCGTTTCCTTCGATTGGAATCTACTAGCGAGGCCCCACCTACCATATAATGTACCATTCTGGATCATAGTACAAGCTTACAGAATGATCATGGCTGGCACTATCATAAATGAAGGGGCTTCTGTGAGTATCCACTACTTGGAAAGTGCTTGGTAAGCTATCACTTCTGCCTGAGATTTGAAATTTGTCAAGCTTCAATAAAGGAACCAGTCAACCGTTAGGGATCCTTCCAAATTTGCCTATAAATTTGAGAAGGAAAACCGTTCATCTAAACGTGATGGTATTCCAAGGGCCTCTAGATTACAATCTACTCCTTGGGCGTGACTACATTTACAGCATGGGAGCTATTGTTTCCTCACTCTTCTGGGTGATGTGTTTCCCGTATGAAGGCAGAATGGTCCAACTCGTTGACCAACTTTCATTCCCCAGTTCAAACATAGCTAATAGTCAAATGCCATCCCTAACTAGGCTTTTTGCACAAGGAATGTCTCATCAACCTCCAGTCCATCCACCTGATGATCGCAAGTGATTCGGTGAATGTGACGAAACCCAGGGGGCATGTGCCCTGGTCTGCTTCAGCTGGAAAACCCAGATATAAGATAGGTTTCCTCATAGGATATATGACCAATCTAACACATCCGTCCATTTAGGAAAATGGGATTAGTCTGGAAACATATTTCCTCATCGAAGGTTATGTGATTGGAAGCTCACACCATTCACCTTTGTCTATTTCAATGGACAGAGCCAAGGAAGTGTTTGGTCTGCTCCGCAGACGAAACAATCTTGCTTTAATGCAAGAAATTCCATATGGTAACCTGGAAACTCTACTTTTGTTTATGCCTGGGGGCATGAAAAACTTTAAACCTTTTTTATGCGAGTGAAAAGCGGCCAGTGTAACTCTAACCCCGTAATTTTTACTAACTTCAATTGCTTAAGTTAGGTGATTGGTCTGGTCAACCATTCACCTTTTCCGGGACTGGCGGCGAGTCAAAGTAAAGGATATGTTTCTACGAAACTATCCTACCTAACCTCAGTAGTTCATTAACCCTTAGGACAGTAGTTGGTCATTCCTAGCTTGCATACAAAAGGCTCCGAGTAAAGTTTCACATGCGTCAAGCTCCCTAAAAAATGAACCTACCAATGAGAGACATCCTTATTATACGACTGGCGCAAGCAGGTTTACGTGAAGTTCAAGCTCGTTAAAAAATAAACCTAGCCACGAGCAGGTTTATGAAAAGTTCAAGCTCGTTAAAAAATAAACCCAACAATGAGCATATGTTCCCCCGGAGTTCAAGCTCATTAAAAAATGAACCCACCTTTGGTAAATAACCTTTGTGATTGCATTCCTATCAGCTTGTGAGCCTTGGTCATGTTCTTACCATCACCTCCACTTTTTAGCCAATCATATGCCTCCACTTGATTGTTTACCCTTTTGAGGAACAGTTGCAATGAGTGATTATGTTAGCCACCTTCTTTACACTGCCGTGATTGAAAGTTCCAAACCTTACCTGGAACCAGTTGCTACTCAAAAACATCACTCGTTCCTAAAAATCGAGTCTCTTTTAAACTCTTTTTAGACTCATAAAATATGAAAAGATTGCCAAGCTATTGGCCTCTCCAGCTCATTAAAGTGATTGGAATTGCCATCCCTCCTCTATATTTTAATCTTTTTGGACATTGGGGATCATTGCACAAAAAGATCGAGCACTTGTCTTTTTTGGCTCACTAAAGTGATCGGAAAAATCATCCCTTTCGTATTATTTTATACTTTTTCATACTTAAGGGATTATACTACGAAAAAGGACTATTGGAGTTTCCTTTCCATCTCTTTTCAGACTCTCTAAAACTAAAAAGGATTGAGTTATCTTTATCGCTAAACTCGTTAAAACAATGGCGACAAACTTGTCCATACGGACAAGAGCGAGTTTCATTGTCGCTAGGCTCACTAAAACATAGCGACAGCTTTGCCCGAAGGGAAACTTATAGAACAAGCATATGTTATCCTCCTCAAGCTTGACAAAAATAAAGAGGTACTGGTCAGAAATGACTGGGGAAAAAAGGGAAGAAAACTTGAAGAACTTCATTGGTAGCAGGTCGCTCTTGAACATGACACTTTCACTCCATCACCATGATTGAGTCGGGTTGGGTTATTCTGTTCAATGGTCATATCACCATTGGTCCTCCATACCATCAATTTTTGGGGTTAATGCTACCAATCCATTTAAGTGTCGTCGATATGTTCAGGAGAAGTCACTCAGAGAATTCACCAACCCAGCTAACCCCTCATCCGTTGGAATACCTTCACGCTCCATTCTTTCATGACCGCCACCCTGAACCTTGTATCATCAGATCGTTTTCACCTCCAAAAAATCATTTGCTCTGTTTCGTGTCGTAGATGTGGGATTCATTAAGGCCCTCCTACGATGGGTCACTTCTTGTTGACTTCAGCTCATTATCCAATGAGTTGACTTAGGAACAACCCTTTCAGTACTTTGAAGCTTGCATGCCTCAATGGCAAGTTTCTCACTTCCGGCGAGAGGTTTACATCAATGGCCTTCGACCGAAAGATTTTGCGTGGTGTTCGACAATGACTCATGTATTCACACCATGTGAATTGTATTGCAGTACCTTGAGGGTCATTATCATTATCGGTGATTCCTCTCGAGCCTGTTAATAGCTCACATCATTGGCTGGTAATCAGGTGATGTCTTTCCATGTTCGACATTAGAACATCTCTTCACATGGATTGACTTGTACTTCGGGCGAAGATTGAACGAGTTTGAAGACCCCGGATCTAGTTTCATCCATCCAAGCTGCGATATATTCAGGAAAATAAAGGCATCAAATGTACTCTATAGCTGCACAGATAATCATCCAAGCTAAGGGATGATGGCTCTACCAGAATCATCAATCTGCCACACAGACGATTGTTTGTCCTATGTACATGAAAATGACTTTATAAAGCTAAGCATACGAATGCCCGCCTCAGCTAGATCATGAAAATATTATGAAGATAATGTATTTTATTGTATCTTATTATAGGTCAACTTCCAGTTCGAAAAACCTCGGATCCTCATGATAAAGCATTTCACCCGACATCATAAGATTTACGACCTCATGCTTTAGGGGGGCAACTGTTATAGACATATTTGGGCACTGCAACCCCAATCACATATGTCCATAAGCAAATGTCATCGGGACGTATCTCCACCATCGAATTTGCATGGCACGTATTGTGGAACTCCAATGATTGAGAAAATCTAGGAATGTGTTCCAGTAATCAAGGGACCAAATCCACTAATCAAGGGATTTTGGTGGGGAAAGATTCCTCCATTCATGGGGAATGATTCCTAATCATTCGTTATAAGTACCAAGTTGAATTTTCCTCTAGGGAGATTTTCATTAGAATTATTGTGGAGAGAACTCGTATTTTTGCAGCTCCATTGTATGTTCTTGCAGGGATGTAATTCTATTGATGAAAATAATGAAGATTGGTGTCATGTTCAGCTTTTACATCTTGCTCTCCTCCATAGGTCTCTAATTTTCCTTGGGCTTGGCCTTCCCAGGAACCTCAGAGCCATTTTGTATCATCTTCTTTCCTTCTTTTCACTTCTTATTCACATGCATCTCTAGTTTTTGTTTCTTTCTATTTCTGCATTTAGTATTAATGATTTCTTGTTGTAGGATTGAGTTAAATGGTTGATGTAAGTTCTTTTGCAGGATCACAAGCACTATTTCATCCTTGGAAAATCTTAAGAAGTTCATAGTAATCTTTGAGCTGCTTGGATTAGTCTTCTTATTCCCAAATCTAGATTGTTGGACCTCCTTTTTAGCAAAGAACAGTAAATTTATGCTATTTTTTAGAGCATTCTAACAAGCTTCAATCACATTGGTTCCAATTGCATTAGATCACAAAAAAATTCTAGTCCATAACAAAACTTACCCCATTTTGTTTGCATTTGATTTGGTTAGGCATTTTTTAGATTTACTAGCTCACTAGTTCTCGAGTTTCTAGATTTTCAACTAGTAATGTTTTTCTATATTTTAGCATGGGTTAACATAAGTCTTTTTGAGTGATTCCACTTGGAATGGGGACCTAAGACATCCTAGTTAATAACAAAAACTATCCCGTCCAATTTGGATTTGATTTTCTTGGTCATTCGGTGAATTGTAGTAAATGTGTACATCCTAAAGTAAATCATTGTAGCATCATGTAGGAAAGCCTGTTTTGAGCCTGAATTGAGAAAAAGTCATCATTGAATTTGGGATTAGCCCTGTACTTGAACTCCATGCCATCAAGACCATTTTAACCATCTTGATCCACACTTAGGTTAGCATTATTCTAGTTTTCAAGAGTAGGATTTGATTTCTATTTCTTCTATCTTCAGTCTTACATTAGATGTCATTAATGTTTCATCTTATTCTACAAAGTTTTCCTCATGCATGAAGTAGACAACTAGCTAATGAAATTCTGTTGCCTTTAGATAATTGAAATTCTTCTTATTCGCATGATTTTTGGGTAAATGTCAATGTTTGATGTAATGCATGTGTTTTAGGTATACAGAGAGATTTCATAGTTAGCAACCTCATCCCAACTCCATCCACCCATGGTCTTCACTTTCTTTCACTAAACCCTCACCAATTTCATCATTTCACAAGGAAACTTCTCCAAAAAATTTTAGCATTTCCACCCATCTCCCAACTTTGGTTTTGTGTTTGGAAGTGGTCCTATGCACTGTTGTGCCTCATTCCATCCACCAACCACCTTCCCTAAGATTTCCATCACTTTCAACATCCATCCTTTTTCTCTCGGCTGTATCCTGTAGGTTTTTAGGACAACCTATAGGAAATCCTGTAGCATCCTATAGGAAACCCTGTTTTGAGGCCGAATTGAGGAAAAATCCTCTAAGAAGCTAGAAACGGGTCCCTACTTGTCTCCCAAGCCTTCTAACCATTCACCATCATATCCAAGCCACCTGCCACATCACCAAAAGAGATTAGCTTTCACACCCTCACATGAAAAAAGACAAAAAGAAAAATATCTTTATTTTATTCATTTACATGCATAGCAGTAGAAGGTTTGATGGCTTGAATCTACGTGCTTAGGACAGTAGGATTGCATATATGTTAATTTATCATTCTTTTGAAGGAAATCCTCTTAGTAGTTAGTTATTGATCTGGATTTAAACAGGAATGCAACAACATATAGAGATAACCATATACACAAAGATGCAGCGGAAATAATACTTCATTTCATTAATGGAAAATACTGAAATATGCTTACAACCAGAAATGGAAATAAACCAGCTAGTGCGATGGTAGCTTATCTCTGAGAAGAGATGTGTGACTACATGCCTCTAAACTGTGTTACAATGAGGCTCGAAGGCCTATTTATTGTTGAGAAACAATGGAAAACCCTTCACATTCCAAAACCTGAC
>APFE030573812.1:240949-287684 GCA_000404065.3 Pinus taeda | reverse complement strand
GCCATAATGGCCATCTTTGAGAACCTGTCGACGACCACAAAAACACAGTCATTTCCATGCTTAGTGGAAGGAAGGCCTGACATGTAATCCATGGAGATGGATTCCCAACGCTGATTAGGGGTAGGCAGCGGGGTATAGAGGCCTTGCTTCTTGATGGTCGGTTTGGCAATGGCGTAGGCAGTGCATGACCTGATGTACTTCCTGACATCCTGTCGAAGATTCGGCCAATAGAAATACTTCTGCAGTACTGCCACCATTTTTTCGACCCCAAAATGCCCAACAAACCAACTGTAGCGTGCTTCCCAAATCATCTTGGCACGCTCGCTTGAAGGAACAAAAAGGTGACCCAGGTGGCATAACAAGCCATCTTGGAGGTGAAAATATGGAACATGCTGACCCTCCAAGAGGTTCTGGTATGTGTGGCCAAATTTTGGGTCGCTTTTGTAGAGTAGTGGCCAATCAGAAGTCTCGTGCCCACAAGAGTTGAGCATGGTGGTTAACGCCATGATCGGTGGTTGACTGAGGCAATTTGCAACATTATTAGTGCTGCCCTTCTTATACTTGATATTCAAATGGAACTGTTGCAGGTATGTGGACTACTTCTGATGGCGATCATTCTGCAAATTCCCTTGGGTCTGTATGAACTGCAGGGGTCGGTGGTCTGTATGAATGACTGTTTCCTTCCCCAAAATGTAATGTTTCCATTGTCGGCAGGCCTACACAATGGAATACATCTCTTTATCATAAATGGGATACTTCCGGACTGTGTCTGAAAGTGTTTCACTGTGATATGCCACTGGATGCCCGTGTTGAGTAAGGACTGCCCCAATAGCATAGTCAGAGGCATCTGTCTCGACCTCAAATGGTTGCTGTAAATCTGGTAACGCGAGCACTGGTGCCGTGTAGAGGCGATCTTTCAACTCTATGAATGCCTTCTGTTGAAATTTAGACCAAAATAATTTGGCCTTCGCTCCTCCCTTGGTGACTTGACTCAAAGGCCAAGTGATATGAGAAAACCCCAACACGAATCTACAGTAGACATTGGCAAGACCTAGAAATATGAGGAGCTCTGTCAGAGTGGTTGCAGATGGCGAATCCCGAATGAGTTGGATCTTGGCTGGATCCACATGCACCCCCTGTTCATCAATAATGTATCCCAGATACTGAACCTGGGTCATTCCAAAAGTGCATTTCTCCAAATTGTCACATAGCTTGTGTTGCCGCAGTGTTTTGAGAACCTGTCGGATGTGGTGGAGGTGTTCTTCCCAACTCCGGCTGAAGATCAGAATGTCATCCAAGTATACCACTGAGTTGGTGAATGGCCGCAAGATGTCATCCATTAGCCTCATGAAGGTTGCAGGAGCATTCTTCAACCCGAAAGGCATAACCAACCATTCGAAAAGGCCCTCCTTGGCTTTGAAGGTAGTCTTCCACACATGAGAGGGTTCGATCAGTACCTGGTGATATCCTGACTTCAGATCAATCTTGTTGAAATATTTTGCCCCCTTTAGTTGGTCTAGGAGGTCATCAATCCATGGGATCGGGTACCTATTATGGAAAGTGATCTTGTTCAACACCCGATAGTCAATACAGAGTCTCCAAGTCCCATCCTTCTTTTGTACCAACACAATTGGGCTCCCACAAGGTGATGAACTTGGACGAATGTGGCCTTTCTGCAGCAGCTCCTGAATCTACCTCTTGATTTCATCATTCTCCAAAACGGAGTGCCGATAAATTGGTCCATTGGGTAGTGGCGCACCTGGGGTCAGATCGATGTAGTGCTTGACTTGAAAGTGTAGAGGAACCCCTACGGGGGAGGTGAAGATGTCCTCGTACTCCTCCATGACCTTGTCCATCTGTAGTTGTCGTGCAGAGGGGCCTTGTCTACAGGTTGTGGCCACCATCTTCTTCTTTCCTTGAGGGCGTATCATGAGGAAAACAAATTTCCAAGTTTTGGAAATGAGCTTACTGCATTGTTTTGCAGTAATCAAAGAGATGGCAGCAGGTGGTGCTACCTCTGGTATCCTGTACAACTGATTTCCCAATGTAATAATAACAACACGCGGCCTTGATTCATACATAGCATGTCGCTACCACAAGTATGGTTTTCCTAATCATACATCACAAACTTCAAGGGGAGAAATGTCACACAATACCTCATCTGTGAAGGGCTTGATGTTGTATGGAAGGCGGCACTGTTAGCTCACGCGAAAATCCCGTCCTTGGTGCAGCCACCCGATTGTGTACAGTTGTGGATGTGCTGTGGTCAATAAGCCCAACCGCTTCACGACCTCTACCCAAATGAGGTTCTTTTGGCTCCCGCTATCGACAATGAACTGTAGCGGGTAGCCCCTTACCCACATCTGGGAGTGGAAGAGACGCTCCTCCTCCTCTGGATCTTCGGGTTCATTTTTCTGGATCTTGGCAGTAGCAACAGTGGCGTTGGGATCCACATCAATGATCTGCTTCCCTTTTTCATTCCCCTTGTTGGGTTCTGACTCAGAGTCGGAACCTGCATCTGATTCTGAAACCTTTAGCTGATTCTGATTGTGAATGGAGCTCTTATGGAACTCACTCCATTTTCCCGTGTCCTTTTTCGGCTTTACGACACTGTTCTTTGCTTGTAGCTTTGGCGAGTTGTCTTGGGCTACCCCGCCTTGGCTTTGTCCTTTGTTCTATGGTTTCGGGGCACCTTTCCCTTTCTTTGGATTCACAGATCCAAAGTCTCGCTTCTTTTGTTTAAACTTCTGCTCGATCTTGACGGCATATCGGTATGCTATGCCAAGAGAGGAGATGTTCAGGAATTCCATTTCTTCCTGGATGTACCTGTGCAGGCAGCTGTGGTATTTGAGTATCAAATGCTGCTCCGAATCCTTGATACCCAACTTCGTGCGAAGGGTATGGCAAAGATTGGTGAACTCCGGCACATCTTGATCCCTTCCCTGCCGCAGTGTGGTCCACTTTATGTATTCATCCTCATAGCTTCCAACAGGGTAGTATTGCTCCTTAATGGAATCCCAGAATGAATACCAGGTGGGTGCGGCTGAAAATAGTGAGCCTGTAGTTTCATCCTTCTACTCGCAGTAGGTTTCCCACCAGTCCTTGACATGGGGGGCTGCTTTGAGAAGAGCGAAAACAATCTTTTCCCAACTCGAAAATTCATGAACAGAAAAATAACCCTCTAGCATATTTAACCATTTATCTACAGCATCTGTATCTATCTGACCCTCAAATATGGGGATTTCAAAATTAACTTGTACCTTAAAGGGCGTGGCGTTTCCAGAGTAGCTGCTGGAAGCCGGTGCGTCATTTTTGGGTAGCCGCTGAAGGATTTGGGCAAAGCTGTCCATCATCGCGTTCCGTTGTCGCTCGAGGGCTTCTTCGAGCAACATTTTGATAAGATCTTCTGCTCCCTCGTCTTTCTTCTCATCCACCATGGGAGGCCGTCGGGATTTGCGAGGCTGGTCTTGCAAAGATTCGACCAGCTCAAGCCCTAACTCCTTATATCCCGACCTCGTTGGGGACATGCAAAGAAAAACAGAGAAAAAAACAGACCGCTCTGATACCACTAATCCAGACTTAAACAGGAACGCAAAAAATTACAGAGATAACCATATACACAAAGATGCAGTGGAAATAATACTTCATTTCATTAATGGAAAATACTTAAATATGCTTACAACCAGAAATGGAAATAAACCAGCGAGGGCGATGGCAGCTTATCTCTGAGAAGAAATGTGTGGCTACATGCCTCTAAACTGTGTTACAATGAGGCTCGAAGGCCTATTTATTGTTGAGAAACAATGGAAAACCCTTCACATTCCAAAACTTGACCCTAGAAGATGAAACGCCAAATTGTGGGCCCCGTTTTTGGGTAAGTTGGTACATCAACTTCCCGGGGTCGCGAATTGGTCATACTATCTCCGTTTGATGCGCATGATAGCCCGTTGGAAAGATCTCTCCAATGACTACGACGGAAAAGACAACTTTTGGACCAAAGCATAACTAGTGGTAGATTTCCCAAAAAACGTCGTTTAGGGCCTCAAAACGGCTCCAGAAGTTTAGGACCCGAAAAACTGCTAAAAATAGTAAACTGTTCTATAATTAAGGAAGCTGAAAAAAATGAAAGAAGCACTAGAGGGGATCCAAGTGGAATTAGCGGGTGGCCACCAATATCCACCTGGATCACCTGGTTTTCTTATCTCTAGCTTAAGTTTCTATGTGGAATTCCCAACATTTAAACTTAGTGCTCATTTATTATGTTTTTTCATATTAACTGCTGACAATTATTATATAAATCCCAAAAATATTAACCTTCCTGTATTATGTAAATATGATAAAACCCCAGATTATTAATATCCCTACCCTGTTCAAATACGACCACATCACTATTTTTTAAGAAATTAATGAATTTATTATAAAGTTCATTAACAATTCCATCTCCGCATTAAAGGGATTAATCACAATTTGGGTTGATTAATAACCAATCCCCGACCAATGAAATCGCACCCAATGCAATTAACTTAATGTTTATTAAACGTGGGCCCTCTCCTTAACCCTCTGTCATCTCCAACACCCGTCAGCCATCAGATCTGGGCCCACTCATCCAACGGTCCATGCTCATATTGCGACCCCGCCATCAGCCGCACGTTAAGTCCCGGGGAATTGGCTATATTGCTCCCATACCGTGGACACACGTCGCGCTTCTACTATGATCGTTTTCCCTCTGCTTGAAACCACCCGACCCCAAAAGTGGTGCGAGGGAAAACCGCTTACCACCGTCCGCATCACGACAAAATGTCGCATCACTATGACGTCAGCTGCTCAATAAATGCGAAAAATTCCCCGCCAAACCAAAATTTGGTAAATAGTGGAGAAAATGTCATTTTCACCCACATATTCTGCTATTGTGCTCCATGCAAATCATGTCTAGTCCATCACCCGACCAACAAACTCCAGTGTCATGCTCTGCAGCTCATCGTGCAACCTGCAAATTACACGGTTCACCTCCAAAAACAGGTATTTACCCCAATTCACTTCCCGAACCAGAAATTTCATTTTTTCCTCTACGAATTTTAGCCAAAAGAGCCAAATTCAAGTAAAATCAGTCTGTAGCTCTCATAGAAATACACCCAGAACTGTTGTTTTGCCCATTTTTTCTACAGAAGCTTGACTTCCGGTTTGAAAACACAAGAACCAAAGATGGAAGCTCCCGTAGATGAATGCACCTCATAAAGAATTGGATTATTTACCTTTGGCCGACAAATATTTCCAAATAAAAGATTTATCTGGTAACATGAACCATCTTCAAGCTTTCTGCCAACTCAGGGATAGCTATCGAAACAATTCTGATATTTTTGGGTTATGGGAGTCTAACCTTCCCATGTACTTCATTCCCTTAGTTCATATTTTTCCAGACATTATCCATCACTGTTGTGCCAATTATGACCCTGTCCACAGAGCAATCATGTCCCCATCCCAAACTGTTCTTTTCCGTATAACTGCTGAGTCTATTAATGAAATGATACACTTCCATTCCATTGAGCCCCTTACTCCCCTTTCCATGGGGTATCTACTTGAAAATTTTTCTCAATTATCCAACTCAGAGATAACCTGTATTACTCATACATTCATGCTACCAGAGCATCAGCCTACAGGCCCACCTCCCTATCTACAAGTCTTTTTCACTCAAACGGGTAGACTTATTGTTGACATGATATCCCTGATCTTGAGATTCAATACCAGTGAGTATGTTGATGAGATTACTCTAGTTCTAGTGTCAATGTTTACGCTAAGACAACCCCCTACTGTCAAATATTACTATGCCACTTTCATTGCTAATAAAATCCATGACCAATTCTTAAACCTGGAGAGAGAAGGAGTCTTCAAGTATACATCTTTCATATACCACCTTTTGTTGTATTATCATCCAGACAGCTTTTCTTTCACCATCAGGAGGTTGGAATCAAGGGGAAATCGAAGGTCTGTCATCTTTTGGACCTCAGTCTTTCATAATATTTATGAGTTCCCTTATACCTATAATGAATTCATTGACTTGTTTGTACATAAAGCCTCCACTCTGTTGATAGGAGCCCACCCCCCCCCAGGATCTCTGGTGACATGAAAAAGATTCTGCAGCTCTCCAAACAGTACAAGATAGGTGACTGGTACCTGTACTAGAGTCACACTGAAATCAAAATATATGGCTGTGAACTGTGCCCTTTCAAGCTACCCAAATATTTGCCCATGAGACTATTTGCATTAGAATATTTTAGACAGATCATAAAAGCAGATTTAGATCATTTTTTGTAATGCAAAGAAGAAGGCCCAGCTAAGAATAAAAAACCAGTTAGGCCCTTATGTCATCAATTCTAGGGATGCATGGAAAGATGCTGAGAAAATATTAGAATAACACCTTAGATTGAAGAAGAGTTTTTGTTGGGTGCCATATGACCCAAATAGTTTTATAAGTGATGGAAAAGTAAGGAACAGGTTATCAGTGTATGTACATCATAGGATCCCATAAATTGAACATTATGCAAATCAAGAAGAATGGGTAGAAGGAACATTAATAGAAGAAATTAGTGAGAAAGAAAAGATGGAGAAAGCTATGAAAGATCTTGAAAAAAGCCTTGACCTGGACTCTTTTGGACAGGTATCTTTCAAATTGCCTCAACAATCAGGAGTTGGTACATTCTCTACTGGAACTTCTTAGTAGCCTGTACAGGAAACCAAGACACCAGTTATAGGGTCTTCTAAGGGCAAGTAAGTAGCATACACAGAGCAGCCAATAATGACTGATCAATAGGGGAAAATTTCTCCAGTCCAAACCAAAGCAGCAGAGTTCTTTCATTACAGACTCCTCTAAATGAGGAAAGAAGCAAGAAGAGAGACAGGGAAGACACCACACCTATCAGTGGACCTGTTGAACAACCGGGTGCAAAGAGGCAAAAATTGAATCCTCTATTCGAAGATGAAATTATTGAAGAAACCACTGAGAGCCCAACAAGTGAAAGGGTAGTCAGCCAAAAGACTTCCCTAGTGGTAGAAACATCAACTAGCTCACACAGGCAAGAGCTAGAAAGGCAACACAATGTAGAAGTTTCATCCACTAGGCCACAAAGTAAATAGGCCTCGGACATCAAAAGGACATTTACAAAGATAAAGGCCAGAAACGACCCATTGAGGCTGTAGATTTACAACCAGTATCTTAATATGGCCCCCACCAATCAACAGAGATTAATGTCAGCCTACGACATTAAAGAAGGCAAAACAATCATGATTTACTTTAAGCCCAAAGTGCAACAACCACAGTCAACAACTAATTACATCAGGACAAATTTGGAGGTCTTGGCCAAGGATATTCATCCTATGGACCAAATTGAGCTACATAAACAGACTGAAGAGATGGTCTACTCCACATTGGCTAAAAAAGCAATGTTGGCTCATAAATTACAAAACTCCTTGGATAATACCTCTGCTCAATTGCATTTGGAGAAAGCCTCTTCTTTGGCTAAGGACAATAGAATAGAATCTTTGGAGAAGATTATCATTGAACTGGGACATGATCCCAAAGATGCTAAAGGCAAAAAGGCACTGATGAAGAAGAAAGAAGAAGATATTGCCACCCTAAGGAAACAGATGAAATTGTCTCCTTCCATGCATCCACAGACAACAGAGATTGTACAAGAAAATTTAGAAGAGGAGATGATGGACTTGCTCATGAATCTCAATGAAAGACTAACTGATACAAAGCAGGCACTGGAAAAAGCGCTAAAGGAAAAGTAGGGAGAGTCGACCTCTTAGCCTCCTGAAACAATCCCTGTAGTCACTACTACCCCCTCCACACTTGTAACAACATTGCCTCCCACTGTTCCAGCATCCACAGCAGAGATAATTACAAGAACATCAACAACAGCAACAACACCAGGCAGCAATACAAATATGACCACAGAACAACTGGTGAAAGCCATGGAAGAATTAAGGCTACAGGTGTCTGAATTGAAATTGGTAAAAGAACAATTGGCAAAGGTAAAAAAAAGTTATGAAAAATCCAAGATGAATGTGGCAGAGAAAATAAGAGAGGTTAAAACATTAGAGAATAAAGTAAGAGCATTAGAAAAGGATCTCTCTCTCGATAAACCTCTGGCAGAAATCAAAGGTATTCTGTGGTCCAACATCAATCAATCCCTTAGTATAATGTGTGGAGATCTATCCAAGTCATTTATGAGCAGATTGACTTAATAAGAGCGGCCCAAGTGGAGATTCAAAAGACAAGAGCTTTATTGGGACAGATGCCTAAACTAGCTAACTGACTAATACATTTTTTGAACACTAAGACTAGCAAAGAACTGGAAGCACTGGAGATCACAGATAGGACATGCACCATTCTGGAAATAAAGATAGTTATAACTAAGAGAACGCTGATGAAAAATTTGTAAAGGAGACGCCAGGACATGCAGGTGGATATTAATTCTTTCATAGAAAAGTTTACAATTTTGCATAAAAAAAGGTTTGCCAAGTCCTTTGGGAAGTAACAACCACCTAATGAAACATGTAGATTATGCAAACAAGTTGAATAAATATGTTGCTGATCAAGTTAATACATCATCAAGTGCTTCAGCAATGAAAGCACTTCCTTCTTGCTAATCCCTCTCCGACAATTTAGAAAATTTATTCACCATCCTACCTAATTTCTTCAGGTACACAGAGACCGATGAAACTTTGAGGAAGTTGTAGAGACATAAAGTGCCAGAACAGAAATGGTGGGAAGATATGTTAACAACTTTATAAACTTATCTTTGGTATATTTGGTATAATGAAATTTTGGGCCATTTACCATGATGCAGTAAAGAGAGTTAAAAGAGGGTCATATCAGTCAAAGTGTATTAGATTAGGTTTGAGTAATATCCAAGCAAGACAGAGCAGCTAGCATAGAGTATCAGTGGAAAACAACTGTGAACCAACTCATAGAGTCTAACTCTAGCACATCCGACAGGACGGAGTGGCCAGCACAACATCAATTTATCTTTTCCCTGTTTTTGAGACTATCTATCTCTCTATTTTGTAAAAGACGATGAGTCATCACTAGATATTATCTCTATGAGATATTTTGTAAAGATATTTTTGTATAAATACCCCCCATTCAAAGTATTTGGGGTTGGTGAGTCATTCTTAGACTGCGCTGTAATATTGAAACTTTGGAATAAAAAGGTTGTAGGAATCAACTGTTGCTGGACTCACTAGATGTGGAATTGAAGCAGAGGACTTGTCACAGAATTCTTGGATCAACCAGCGGACCAATAAGTCCCCTTTATCTTCTGTTTTGTAATTTTTAGAGTTTTCATTATATCACCTATGTGTCACAATCTAAATGATATTGATAAAGATTAATTCAAAACATGCTTGACTGCACTCTATGTTTCATTCATTATCATTCTCTGTGTTTTCTTCGGGATTAGAATAAACAGTGTAACTCTTAGTTGCTCCTATTTCTTGATTCTACCATATTGATTACTTTCTAGGGAATTCTTAACTGCTCCTTAGTAGTAATCATCAGTTTCCCCTCATCAAATATGTTGAAGGATTCATAACTGCCCTTCAACCATTTTGAGACCATCCCATCCAATAAAAATATTTGTTTGCTCCCTGTTTGACCACCTTGTTCTGTGAAACCATCATTTGTTAAGAGACAAAACCGAGAAAGCCATCCTCATTGACTCCATTAGCCTAATGGGATGAACTTCTCAGACTTATACCTATGCTCTATTGAATCTCACCATCCAAAAATCAAACAAAACCCCTGAGCCTCATAACTAGCCTAATACCTTTCAAAACAAAGTTAAATAAAAAATAGAGAGCCCTCTCTGGATATATATTGGCTAGAATCCGTGTCTAAAAGATTGGTCTGTGGTTACCTCAGCCCTATTCCCTTTTTTACAACTTTTGGGAATAACCTAAGTGATAACATCATTGGCGACTCCACTGGGATCATGAATAATTTGTTTGTTACTGCTATCTACTTTACGAGTTATAGACAGAGCCTAAAATTAGCCAGGAAGCCTTTGAAATGCTTTTGCTCTACAAGTGGCAAAAGTAAATGAATGCTACTTCAGTCTATCTCTGGCCTAGCTTATAGATTGGATAGTTGGTTCAAATACTCGATCAGTTATTGGTTTATAAGTCTTTAAGAAAGTTCATAATTCCCATATTCAAAGTCTCTTAAAGAAACTCTTAAAAGTTGTATTATCAGGCCCATTTACAGAAAAACCAAAAATACACTTAGAAGCTTGGTTTTATAAGGGATTTGTTACACCAGATCAAACCCTGATCCAAACCCATCACTTGTGTTTGAAAATCCTAATCTAATTCCTAGGATTCTTAGAAGACAAGAGAGCCTAGAAAATTATGCTACTTCTCGGCCTTTATCCAGATCAAAATCCTGTCCTGAGAGTTCGATCCACCTTGAGAACGAACTTTTTGATAACTATTTTGAAAGCCCTTCTTTTTTGAATCTGGATTAACCCACATGTGGAGTACTAAAAAAGGTATGTTTTTGGTAATTCTTTCAGCATATTTTCATTAGAAGTTACAAACCTTTTGCATTATGAACTAGGAAAATGATAAGGAATTGTAATAAAAGCTGTGAGATTAATATGCAAGACGAAAACACTGAAAATTGTCATTTCCTTATGCAGAAAGAAGCAAAAACGAGAAACTGCTATTCCAAAGGAAAGGACAAGGACGGGTTAAACGTTGTCCCTTTGACAGGGAATCGTATGCAAACAAGGCAAAACAAATCAAAGTGAATCAGCCGTGGAAAGGAAGTGGAGATATCGGCTCGGCACAGGAAATAAAAGAGATGACTGAGGACTAAAGTTCGGCAAATCCCTCAGGATCCTTGATCCTCAGGGATCGCTACTTTAACTATTTTTGCACCTAGATATCTCCGCCTTCACCATTATAAAAGGGGAAGCACTGTTAGCTCGAGGGGAGTTAGAATCTGTTATGTTTTATGTAATTTCCTTTAAGATCAAAACTTTGATCATCGAGTCTCGTTAAGAACTGATCTATTGTAATTCTGCTTTATGCATTAATACAAACTTGGTTGCTATTTCATCTCTGAATCTGGAATAAATTCAAGCGGTGTACCCTTGGAGGCTAAGGGCCCGGCCCTGGAGGACACTTGCTCCTGTACTATTACGTTTGGTTTATGCGTGGTTTTCTTATCGACGTTATTTGGTAATCGAATGTGTTTTGTAAGTTTACATCACATGCTCTGTTATGTTTAATTTATTAAGGTTTCTAAAGACAGAACTATTGTATTGACTCTACATCGTATCACTGTTCTTTTAAGTGTTGATATAATGCTGCTAGTCTTTACAGAATACTATTGTTGTTTAATTACAGAGCCTCTGTGCTATGCACTTGTTCATTGACATTACGCAATTCATCTTGGGAGTTATGTTCTTTGCGATTGTTGGATCGATAAACAATGTTTCTCTATTTTGAAATGCAGTCGTACTCTTTCTAACTGAGATTGATAACTGGATCAGATTATTATTAAGGTGTTCCATGTGTATATATGGTTTTTAAGCACTATTCTATAATTCATCATTAATTAGTGTTGTTCAATCCATCCTTAAGAGTGAAGGATTGTCGTTTGATTCCTGTAGATTATGATTAGTGCATTTGATCTTGTAGACTAAGGTGTTACTTCTTGTTAGACCTAGTTGCTATTACAGTTTCTTGTTTGTTGTTCCATTTCAGGTTTTCTGTTCTATTTCTTAATTGTTGTTCCATTTCTTATCTGTCATTTCATTTCCTGTCATTTGTTATTTTGGTGTGAAGAACGATCCCAGGCTGTAGTGAGCATTGACATCTACTGTCCGGCTCCCAGATCCACGATCTATTCTCTGGTTTCCTTTTCCATCAGTTTACAAAGGGATGAGTTATAGCTACTAAACCCTTGACTGATAAATTGCTTACTTTTCTGAATGTGTGGTTTAATCTTTTGAAGTAGTTAGCTGTAAACAAGCATCCGTTTACTCTTGTATTTTCGAACAATGTATTACTAGCATTACTCTGGAAAATGATAGCCTCATACTAAGACACTCTTTGAAATAACAAAACGTTCCCAGATTGACATATTAATGAGGTAATTAGAGGTGAAAGAGACCCTTTTTATAGCTTGACATTTTGGCGCCGTTGCCGGGGAAAGAGTGTAGCCATTTGTTCTTTTTTTTTTCAGAGTAGTGTACGAACCTGCTAGTAAAGAATTGGGTTTTAAAAACAGAAGGTAAGAACCTACGTGTGGAGCATGTAACAACCCTGCTTCTCTGCTCGCTTTCCTACAGATTTGCTGCTTTTTAGTTTGGGTAGAATTTAGTAGTTAATTTGTGTGCATGACTAAGCAGACAAAGCCAGAAAAGAATTCCAAACCTCTACCCAAACCAGAAAAAGATAAGGGGCCGGTGACCCTTAGCCGACCTTCATAGACGAAATCTTCAAGAAAGCAGAATCTCAGCCCTCAGTAGGACCCATAAAATTTATTTCTAGACACCCTACTAGTTCCCTTCAGGCCACAGGATCACCATATGTAGCCTTTGCTAAGGTGCATAGCCAAACTAAAGAGCAGGACTTTCAAGAAATCAAAAACTCTACTCCAGAACTATTGCAGGAAGGGAATTTCAGTAACCTTTATGAAGGAGGAGGAGAGACAGGGAAACCGAGGAATCGAGATCTCCTCTTGGGACAACTCAGCCATTGAACAACCCAGACAAGGGAAGTGCTACAAAAATCATTTTTGAAGAAACTCAATCTCCTTAGACATTAGGCACTCTCATTATCCTAGATAGAGGAAGTGCTATTAAAACCATTCCTTTTAAAGCCATTCCCCCTCAACCTAGGAATACCCTCCTAGATATCCTAGAAGGCTATTGGCATATATTCGACCAAATGGCTTAAAATCAGCCAAAAACCCAAACCTCTACATTACAATACCCCATAGTGGATTCTGTAGCAAATGCGCCTATGAAAGCAATCCCTCTTCAACATATCCCTACATTCCACGGTCTTACATCAGAAGACCCAGATGCATTTCTATTTGAATTCGATGTGTTGTGTAGGGGATATGGTTACACCACCAACCCCGAGAAACTGAAATTATTTCCCTCTACATTAAAAGGGGCTGCTTTAAGATGGTTTATGGGATTAGGTGGTGGGGTTATAAATAACTGGGATCAAATGAAAGAATCTTTTCTAAGAAAATATCAGGACTATTGCAGGTCTAGAGAACTGAAGGACAAAATATTCCAGATGATAGCTAGACCAAATGAAACATTAGAGGAGTATGTGGAACGTTTTCAGCATAATCTTCAAAGATCTCCTTATGCATCACTGCCTTTACCTGCTAATGTGTTAAAAACAACATTAATAAGGGGCATGAAGCAACAATGGATTGAAACATTAAACATTATGGGAAAAGGAGATATTTATCAAGAAAATTTTGCTGACATTATTGATTTATGTATCAGGAGCTTGAGAGGCAGCACAAGATTAAAACCGACAGAACATGATCAGTTTGTAAGAGATAATAACATTTTGATAGAAGGAGTAATGCGTGTAGAAATTGGAAATTTATTGGAAAATTTTAAAACTGATATACTAGGGACACTAACTATACAACTTGATATTATGCAGGCCAAACAGAAGCAAATGGAGGCAGAATAGAATTTGGCAATCTTTTGTCCCCGATGCAGGAAAAAACATAGCCATAAGGAGTGTCCACTGGATGCAGTCCAAACATGCACCATCTGCACAAAATATCACTTTACGGAAAGTTGTCCCTCACTTCCCGGATTAAAACCAGTATATAAGGAAGCAGAAGAAGAGCCCGAATCAGTGTATTTTCTCAACCAACGCCATCAGTGACAGCCGCGACAATCTGGTATGTTTCCAGACCCAAATTCTTCTTTTCAGCCTCCGCAGTATAATGCTCAACAATATAATATGTGGCAAAGTCAATTTCAATCCCCATTTCCAAACTGGTCACCACAGTTGTTTCCTTCCTCAACCCCATGGCTGAATTAGGCAAGCCAATCTGGTTGGCCGAATCTTCCTTATACCCCACCATATTGGCAAAGTAACACATACCCACCACAATGGACTCCCCCTACTTCACAAAGTTCAGCATCGCCGACAAACTGGCGTAGACCGATGCATCAGCCAGTAGGAACCATTTCGCTCCCTCAACCTACACTACCATCCTTACAACAAAATCCCCAGTCTAATCTGAGATCGCAACTCCCAGCCCAACCCAACCCCAATCCAAATAACGGACCGGTCCAATCTATCCAAATCATAGAAACACCTGAAATAGGAGCCGATCTGAGGGAGTGTAATGATCTTCAGTTAAGATCTGGGCGTATTATTGAAACCGAGGGAGATAAGACAGTTCAGGTTGAAAATTAGTTACCTAGAGAACATCTATCACAAGAAGAGGATGTGAATAAACAACAAACTCATAATCAAGCAACCACATCCTCTCCCCCGTTCCCAGAACAATTAATCATACCTCGACCTATACAATATCCTGATTTTTACATTATGGGAGAATTAAAAAATTTGTTCATAAAAATTCCATTCCTCTAAGAAATTCAAGACATCCCGATATACGCAAAAACTATCAAAGAATTTTGTATAAGAAACCAAGGAGGAATATAATGTTGGCATTATGGTTCTGGTATGATTTCAGATGTTGTACTTGATGGCAAACACCCATGGCATGGCTCTCATTTTGATGAAAATAAAGAAGTACGCAGGAGAACAGTTCATGATGTGCGTACCCGCAGATATGCCGTGCAGGGACCGCGTCCAAATACGCGGGTCACCCATTCATGGGGGGCGTACCCCAGTGCACACATTCCAAGGCAGCTAAGCGCCCACACGTGGGGTTTCTCAGTGGTATTTAGCCAACAGTATTGGGTTATCATGGTTTTGGCCCGCGGTATTGATTATTTTATTATTATTATTGAGCCCCATGATCCTTTATTTGAGGAAGAGCTTGCCTATATAAAGCAAAGGAGATCATTTGGCTTAGTATGCTTTTGGGTTGAATATCTTAAGATCTGAAATATTTGGGTTATTGTTTCAAAAACCTTGATCTATATGAAAGCGAAGTGGAAGGCGAATCTGTAAAGGGTGATCTCCCGAGCGCTTGATCAGATCTGGGCATCTGTCTAACTGTAGCACACTGGTGATCTGTAAATTCAGCCCTAATCTGATGTACGCAGGTTTTTAACGGTGCCTCTACGTAGGTACGCAGATCAAAAGAAGGATAGTTGCGTGGGTACGCAGGGGTGACAAAGGCGCAGTGCGTGGGTACGCAAAGGCGAGGAAGGAGCTGTGCGTGGGTACGCAGAGCGACAGTGGTTTAGGTGCGTACGCACAAAAACAGTATGCGGCGCGATAGTATCTTCGGGTGCGTACCTTCAGTGAAGTACGCGGCATGATAGTGTATTTGGGTGCGTACTGTACGCAGCGCAGTAGAAGAAGCAGTGCGTGGTCACGCAGTGCAGCAGAAGGAGCTCTGCGGGTATACGCAGAGAAGCAGAGGGTGAAGTGCATAGCGACGCAGGCCAGTGAAAGGAAAACTCCGTATCTGACTTAAGATCTTCTGTTGACTGAATTTTTCTGTTGATAAGGTGTTCTGGGTTCAGTTATGTTATTTTGATCTGGTTACTGCAGCTGACTGTAATTTATATGTACTTGATGATCATTTGATGTATATGGATCCAGTTTGAAAATTTATGAAAAGTGGTCCTTGAAAAGAAGTAGGGGGTTGGAGCTCCCTTCCAGGAGAGACTGGAAAACGAGAGAGAGTTGTAGCTCTCTGCAGGTTGCAGCCTGCGTACTGGTAAAGGACTGCACCAGTACAAGACCATTGTAAAAGGAGTTTCTAATTTGAAAGAAGATAGAGACATATTGCAGCAGGTGGTTTTCACCCACATTGGGTTTCCACCTTATATCTGGTGTTCTTTGATGTGACTGTCTGTTTTTCTTGTTCATTGTTTTATGGTACTGATATGCAAAAATAATTCAAAGTATAAATAAGGAAGAATTGTTAAAAGGACTAAATAATACTGATTCACCCCCCCTCTCAGTATTATTTTCAACAGATACTATATTGGTTGGTGATCTATGCAGATTAGTATCTCCTTTCCCGTTAGATAATGTTTCCACTTATTCACAGCTTATACCAGGCCATAGAGCTCCTTATCATATGTAGGGTAGTTGAGAACCACCCCATGAAATATTTCATAATGGTAGCATATAGGCCTTCGTCCCTCCATCAAGACTGCTCCAATAACATACCCAATCACATTTGTCTCCACTTTAAAGGGATGCTAGGAGTTCAATATTACGAGAGAAAATGCTTAATTGTTCTTTTTTATCTCCTCAAAGGCCCTATACTAACGTTTTCCCTAGTGAAAAATATTGACACTCATTGTTATGGCATCATGTGGTGTTGTTACTACCAAAGCGAAGGCCATGAATTCCCTCAGGTACTATGCTGCCCCAATAAAAATCTTGAACCCAAAAACATTAGTAGGCATCAACCACTTCATGATGGCATCCATCTTCGAAAGATCCATCTTCTACTCCCCTCTACCTATCAAATATCCCAAATAAACAAAAGACTACTATGCAAACTCACATATTTTTGATATTTTGCAATATTTCATGCTTCTTCAATGTCTCTAGCACCTATATTAATAGTGAGATGTACTACCCCCGGGCACCACTATATTCCATTATATCATCCAAATAAAAAACAACAAATGAATATATTAAAGGATGCAATATATCATTCATTAATGTCATGAACATAGCTAGTTCTTTACAAAGGATTAATTACACGACCAACTACTTATACAAACCTAACCTAGTTTTGAAGGTGTTCTTTCATGTATATTCTTATCTAACACAGACTTGGTGCTATTTTTACTTTAACTCGAGCTAGGTGAAGTATTTGTCTTTCTAATACTGATCAAATAGATCATCTTTCCTGGATAGTGGGTACCTATTCTTGAGCATAATTTTTTTAAATGCCTTATTGTCTATACACATCTATCAAGTCCCATCATTTTTTAGTACAATGATGATGGGTGACCTAGATGATCCACATGGTGAAGTATTTGGTTGAATGACACCCTGTTCTAGTAGCTAATGCAATTATTTCTTCACGTCCTTTACCTCTATATCAAATTTCATATACACCCAATGTTCGGCAATAAAGAGTTTGGTAATAGCCAAATTGTGTTCTTCACTTCCTTATTGAGTGGTATCCTTTTATGCTCCTAGAACAGTCCCCTATATGAATATAAAAAATCTTCCAATTATTGTTTCTACTCCTTAATGCACCGGTCTAGGGATGACATAACTCTCATTGATTCCTCTATGGATTGATTTTTCTCTTAAAAATAACAAAACCTACATCTCGGTAGATTTGATCATCTTTTTGGCTTGGTTGGAACTTACTAGAGATATATTTGACTTTCCCTTATGCATGTTGCTAGTGAATGATTTTTTTTCATTCATGAGGTGTACTAATTAACTCTCCACATGAATATCACATCTTGAATGTACATATAGGGACTCCCAAACACAACTACACATACATAAAGTGGAAATATAACCAACTCTACTTCATCAATAAAATCAACACTGATAACATATTTCATTCTACAATATTTAGTTAGTTTTATCTCTGCCTCCTCGTTTACCCATCCTAATAGATATTGGTTAGGATGGTCATAAGTCTTGAGTCCCAGTTTTTTGACAAAATATGTTTCCATGATATTCACATTTGATCTTAAGTCAAATAAAGCATCAATTTTCATCTTTTTTACATATATATTTATATGAAATAATCATGTCATTTACTTCTCTTCTTGTTGTTGAATGCTACTCAAATTCCTTGCCTTCTATACTAATGTACACAAAAACTTTTCATCCATGTTTGATATTATTTCCACTTGATTACTCAAATCTATGGCCATGATAGTTTTCTTCTTAGAATATTTATTTAAGTTCTTTGTGTTGAGCTTTGAATGCAACTTCCAACACTTTTCCTCTACATGAACATCAATGTTATAATGGTTGTAATGGATGTTAGGAGCTTTACACTATTGTGTTGTGGCCATTGTATTTTTTCCATTCCCCCTATTAAATTTTTCTTCCCTTCCTTGGAAGGTTCTTGGTTCTCCTTCTTCTTTAAACCACTTGATTATCCCTTTCTCTAGCTTATGTTCTCCAAATATTGTGCTTATATAAAAGTGTCATTTGCTATTATGGGTTTGAATAGTGTAACTTGGTTTCAAAGATGGATATATAGACCCCTCAGAATACTTGATGAGTATGTCTAGTCTATTTAAGGAGATACCTAACATTATTTCCATATTGCTAAATTTTCTAGTGTACTCCTATACACCCTTCTCCTCTCTCTCCCTCAAGTAATGTCATCATATCCACTAGTCCTCTACATACCTAATTGGGTAGAATTATGACTTTATGAGTAAAATTCCCCGACTTAGTCACTAAAGGAGCTGAATTTAGTCTCAAGGTTTCCATCTGGCTTTCCAAGGAGACCAAGGCGTGTCTCTTTAATTTTATACATATAAATTAGATTTTTTATTCTTCCTCTATGTGGTGAACACTAAAATAAACATGTAACTATTGCCAGTAGTGATTTAATTTCAAATTGTAAATCTCACCTTGATATGGCTTGATGTAAACCTTTACTTCCAACGTGAAAAGAAACTATGAATGGTTCATGACACTTGAACTGCATTATTCCTTTTTAGGTTATTTCATAGGATCCCTCTCTAGTTCTTCTCAATCCCACGATCTTCACTCATATATTACCTCTACATTAGAGCCTCCATATTCTATAAAAATACTAAGATTATTGGTCAGGGCCACCATGTGGAGGTTCACATTATGGTTTATATCTACAACTTGTGCTTCCAATCGTGTAGGGCTTCTCCTCTATGGGATCTTGACTGTTATCTTGTAGCGGCTATAACCACGCTCCACAATTTTGGCTCACATGCAAATTTTGGAGCCTACCTTGGATCCTGCGATTGATCATCCTTAGTCACTTATTGGTAAGCTCATGATTCCAAGCTCCTCTCCTTGATCCTAGGAGTTGTCTGCGTTCTCATCTTTATGCAGCATGTGTCATTTTTTAGCATAAGGGTTGTTGGTTTTCATGCAAAGGGAATGTTGTCTTGCTTTAAGGGAATTGTGTGTGTATGAGTGGTCGTCATCATATAGACATGTTTCACACTCACCTCAGCACTATTTTCATGAAGGTTATTGCATCAAGAAAAGTATATCTTATGCATTTTGGATGGTCTACGTTGTGTCACTAAGTGTTTGTGTGTGATCATAGTTAAGTCCTATCATGTTTACCTATGTTTCACTGATCTCACACTTAGCCATTTTCCTGAGCAACCTAGCCTCATCCAAATTCCATGAACTGTGTGATTTCCTTCTGCAACCATCAAGCTTCCTCCCTTTCTTACTAAAACCCCACAGTTCAAGGAGACACCAAGCTCCCTTGTCTTGTGAAACCCTGTAGCCTGCAAAGACCTGAGCCAACACTTCTCTCTAAAAATGCACAAAGCAGTCTATCTACCCTGCACTCAAAAATTACGTAGAGGTGTCCTCCCAAGACCGCTGTCTTGCAGCAGTTCTTTGAGCTTCAAAAGTGTGCAGTATTTTCCAATTTTTCTTGTCATTCTTACATGAAAAAAGTATGAAGAGGGGCCTCCCAGTGCCTCATTTCGGCAGCAGCCACTGTCTACTAAAATTGCACAAATCCACCTATCAGTGACTGCAAGAAAAGTTGACATATTGAAATCTCTTCCAAGGAGTTGAGGAGAAGGACCAAGGAACATAGTAATGGAGAAGATCAGGACCGCATGCAAACTTCATCAGATGCATGCTCATCTTGAGGTAAGTATGGTACACTTCTTAGTTCAATTTGTAGGACTGCTTGTCATTATCATATCATCATGTTCGCAGTAACATGCATCTGTGAAAAAATTAAAAGTCATCTCATGTGCTTCTTCTACATCCTTTTCTTATTTTTCACTTGTTCAACCAATTGTCATCTTCTGCATGCTGATTACTATGTCGTTCTTGCGACATCGTTCTGGTGATGTTGAAGGTTATGTTTCAGTTGTTGTTAGGTTCCTATACTACTAGTATAACTCCTTATTGTTATTAGTGCAACCCCCTTATTGTATTATTGTGCCCATATAGTCCCCATGTTGTTATTATTATGCCCCATAGAAGCACATTATTGTTACTGTTGTGCCCTACAATATTATTGTTATGTATGCTTTGATTATATTGGGACCCCTTAGACTCCTATATATATAAAGGAGGTCTTGTCATTTGTATCATCCAAGAATGGTTCATTTGTGTAATTTAAAGGAGGTTTTCCCCTCGAAGATGCTGATTTTGAAGTCATTGATCTATATTTTCTATCCTTTTGTGAGTTGGTTTCATAACATTTGGTATCAAAGCTTTGGATTCTAGGGTTTTGTTGCTCCAAATAGGTCATCGTGGCATTTTTGCTATAAGTTTTTCTCTACAAAGTTTCAAAAGCTAAAAAAGACCCATTTGAGCCTAAATCATTCTGAAAGTTGGGACTAAATTTTGGATCTTGTCTTGTTATATTTTGGGAGATATGATATGAGTAAATTAGGGTTTTTGTAAGCTCCAAAATTCCATCTCAAATGGGTCATTGTGGATTTTTTTCTATAATTGTTTTTCTACAAAGGTTTAGACATTGACCAGATCTTGTTTTGCTATATTTTCGGAGATACAGTCCATGGAATTTAGGGTTTTTGCAAACTCCCAAATGAATTTCCAAACAAGTGAACTTAGGAAAATCGTCATAACTTTCTATCTGAGCATTATATTCAAATTTCGTAAGAAGTTACAGAAAGAGGAAAAACTATACCTTTCATTGAAGGTCAAAATAGTGACTCGTGGAATGTCATACAAGTTTATTCTATTAAATTAGTCTATAATTATGTCATCGTAGAAGATTTGGCATAACTCATTATTTAAGAATCCAATATTGATTAGACTAGTAGGGTTAGAAAGAGGACTCAGAGGGATACCACAAGCCAAAATTTCAGAACGTGAAGATCTGAAATTATAGAGTTACAATTGTTTAAATATCGATCTCCTAAAAGAAAGAAAAATAATGACTCAAATCAAGAAAATAGAAACACCTAGTAAGGAAAATTGGATGGATGATTTAAAGAATGCAATCCAAGCTAAGATAAATAGTCTTATATGTGCCATGGAGCTAATATCGATGGTATGGAAGAAGATTTGAAGAAAGGAATGGAAGATTTGAAGAAACACATGGAAGGTTTGAAGAAACACATGGAAGGTTTGAAGAAAGGTGGGACAAAGATGCTACAATAAAGGCATCCTAATGACGAAAAAGGTAGTAGAGAAAACTCATGATGAGAAAACAATAAATGTTAATCATGATTTCGTAGAATCTAAAATTGGATTGAAGACCCACCATATTCTGAAGATCGATATGAGGAAGTTTGATGGAAAGGATCCCATAATATGGATACTACATATGGAGAAATATTTTGATGTACATGATGTGCTACTATTACAAAAGGTATGTATTACATCTTTATATTTAGAACTGAATCATTTTTTATGGAACAAATGGATTTTTTCTCGTAAACCACTTGTCACTTTGTCAATTTTTATGGAGGAAATGATGCCACATTATGAGGATACAAAGATAAACACCTTTTTTACCCAATTTTTAAATCTCAAACAAAAGTGTTCAATGATGGAGCACATTAAAGACTTCCAAAAATTGAATATAAGGGTAAAAGATATTCCAGAGGAGCATAGGATTGATGTGTTCATAGGTATTTTAAAGGATAACATCCAACATAAGGTTTTGCTTTTGGAACCTGATTCATTGGAGAAGGCATCCAGGTTAGCAAGAAAAATGGAAATCAAAATTATGGAAACAAGGAAGCCTACCACTCGCAACTATAAATATGGAAGTGTTGTTTCTCCTTGATTTTCACCAACTACAAGTTTGACACTACAACAATTGGAAGAAAAAAGAGCAAAAGGGATTTGTTAACATTTTGATAGAAAATACACTAAAGGTCATAAGTGTGTTGAGAAGAAATTAATTTACATAGATGGGGAAGAGGAGCAAGAAAAGGAACAAGAAACGTCAAAAGAAGAGGATATACACCAGGAACCAATCTCAGAGAAATAATAAATGAATTTGGCCATATATTGTAATGCCTTGACAGGAATTACCACTCAAACTATCAAGATAGAAGGGAATATCAAGAAGAAAAAGTTAATAATGTTAATTGATTCGGGTAGTACCCATAGAGTGTCAAGTAATGGCTACAAATGGAGGAAACATAAATTTCTTTGGAAAGTGCCATAATATCAAGCTATACATGGGAGAATATGTCTTGAATAGTCCAATGCTTTCCATTCCAATGGGTGGTGTGGGTGTTGTACTAGGAGTTCAATATCTACAATCTTCAGGTACGATAGCTTTTAATTTTCAAGAATGTTTCTTGAAATTTTTTTGGTAAGGAAAGGAGGTTGAATTAAGGGGTATCACATGGAAATTAGGAAAAATAATTAACTCTAACAAGATGACAAAGCTTCTAAAGAAAGAACAAAAGGGGAAAATTCCACAATTATGTTCACTAGACGTACCCACATCGAAATAATTTGTTTCTCCAGATCTCCAAAAAGTTTTGGACAATCATTCCAAGCTATTTGAGACTCCCAAAGGCCTCCCACCTATTCATGATCATGATCATGTGATTCATTTGATTCCAAAAAGTGTTCCACCAAACATCAGGTCTTACATATATCCATATGCCCAAAAGAGTGAAATTGAATGTATGATTGTAGAAATGCTAGAGGTTGGTATAATTCAACCTAGCCAAAGTCCTTTCTCTACTAAGTGGTATTGGTACATAAGAAGGATGGATCATGGCGCATGTGTCTGGATTATAGGGAACTGAGCAAGCTTAGTATTAAAGATAAGTTTCTCATTCCTATCATTGATGAATTATTGAATTAATTATATGGAGTAATTTACTTCACGAAGTTGGATCTTCATTCAGGATATCATCAAATCAGAATGAAGATTGAAGACATTCCAAAAACAACATTTAAAACTCATGAGGGTCATTATGACTTTTTGGTCATGCCTTTTGGCCTTACCAATGCACCTTCTACATTTCAAGGTTTGATGAATTCCATTTTCAAACCCTTAGAAAATTTGTCTTACTATTTTTTTGATGATATACTAATATACATCAAGTCTTGGAAAGATCATGTTCAACATGTTGATAGGGTGCTCAAACTATTGACAGAGAAACAATTATATGCAAAAAGCTCCAATTGTTTCTTTGGAGTACAAGAGGTGGAATATTTGGGTACTCAGTTAGCTCATAGCTCATCTTATCATCCTCAATGTGATGGGAAAATTGTGACAATGAACAAATTTTTGGAAGGATATATTTGTTGCTTTATATATGATAAACAGATACAATGGGTCAAGTGGTTTCCTCTCATTGAATGGTGGTATAACACTTCCTTCCATACTGTAGCAAAAATGACCCCATTTACGACACTTTATGGATATCATCCATCGTCCATGACATCATATTTAAAAGAAAATTCTAAGGTTCAAGAAATGGAGGATCACATCGAGCATTAACAACAACTTATCAAAATCTTAAAGGATAACCTCACTCTCGTGCATAATAGAATGAAACAATAGGCAGATCAAAATCACAATGAAAGAAGTTTTGGTGTAGGTGATTGTATATTTCTATGACTACAACCATACAAACAAATGTCCTTCAAGAAAGCTAAGAAGGATAATAAATTATCACCAAAGTATTATGGTCCACACAAGGTGTTACAAAAGATTAGTACTATGGCATACAAATTGGAGCTTCCTGCATCTTCCTGAGTGCACCTAGTTTTCCATGTTTCATTCTTGAAGAAGGTTATAGGTGAGAAGATCCCAATTAAAACAATATGGACATAGCTTAATGAGGAAGGAAAAATCATATTGGAACTGGAAGAAGTCACAAAAAGAAGGAATCGACAACTGCGAAATCAATCAATTTCAGAGTATCTCGTCAGGTGGAAGAACTTACCCGTTGAAGATTCCACATGGGAGGATGAGAATTTTATGCAAAAGAATCCAAAAATACTCAAGTGTTGGGGACACCACTCTTTTAAGGAGAGGGTCATGTTAGGTCCTTATACAACTAGTGTAACCCCTTATTGTTATTAGTGCAACTTCCTTATTGTATTATTGTGCCCATATAATCCCCATGTCCTTATTATTATGCCGCATAGAATCCCACTATTGTTATTGTTGTGCCCCTACAATATTATTTTTATGTATGCTTTGATTGTATTGGGACCCCTTAGACTCCTATATATATAAAGGAGGTCTTGTCATTTGTATCATTCAAGAATGGTTCATTTGTGTATTGTAAAGGAGGTTTCCACCTCGAAGAGGCTAGTTTTGAAGTCGTTGATATATATTTTCTATCTTTTAGTGAGTTGGTTTCAAAATAGTTGTGTTCACCATGTACACATCTATTTCACTCACACACAATGTTATATGCACTATCATGCTAGTGTTGTTGCGGTCATTCAATGATCTATCACAAGTGTCGCACTTGTCGCTCAAAACGTCAGTCAGTCGCACTGAGTATGGTGTCTTGATGGTTTGAAGAGTCTTGTCATCAGGTCATGTTAAGTGTGTGTTCACAAGGTCCTGTATGCACAAGTTCACTCGCTCACAAACACAATCATTTTGACGAAGTTCTGACGACCGGTTCACCATCCAATAGCCGAACCTTTGCTAACCTGCATTACGCATTTTTAGCCCTGACTGATCATGTAGTGCTGCCAAGGATTGCGTAGAGCTTGAGACTATCTCCCAGGTAGCTTGCACTGCACAATATTGGTATCGGCTGGATTGATTTTCACATAGAAAAAGCACAGAAGTTACTCACCAAGCAATTTCAATTTGCACTGCTTGTAAGCACATCAACCAAGCCTCCAGTTGGTCAACTAGAGAGTTTAACTGGGCAATGACCCCGGGAATCACTCCCCCAAAAAAGTGTGAAAATATACAAAGCATACCCATTCCACTCACTGAATAAACTGTGCAGATATACCAGAGAAACACCCTATGTCTGTCATTTTCTCTCTCAAAATATTGCATAGTTTTTCCAGCCAATCACCTAGTCAGTCAACCTGTTGCTCACCTAGAAAACTACACAGTTTTCATGAGAAGTCTCTCAGCTTCCCAACATCCCAATCAACTCAAAATATATGATGGGATGTTCAACAAGCTAGCATCTAGTAATTGCGCATTTTTTTCCAGGAGCACTCGCATATCATGCTACCAGCTCCTTTAAAAAATTGTGTATTTTTTCCCAACAAGCCTCCTGCATTGTGCTACCAACTCCCTAGAGGAATTATGCAATTTTTCTACCAAGCGCCTCTATTGCCTATACTTCTTCCCCAAAAAATATTGCTCAGATCTTCCCTCCAGTCGAGCTAGATCCTGCAGATAGTCGTTATTGATCCGGATTGTCCATCTTAGTCTCCTAGTGACTTCTAGACAATTTTCATCAGTAGTGCTCAAAGCTCACATCTTAGGTTGGAATCTACCTTGCGTAGCTTCATGGCCTTGTCCTGTCTCTCAGTCACCTGCATTCAAAAGCGAACAACAATGCATCATGGTATACTAGGAGATTGATGGATTTGATTTTTTCTTGTCATGAGTGATTACAGATATAGGTACATGGATGAGACATGACACAACAACGAATGAGATGAACAAGGAGAGCACATGTGAGGAGATTTGTTAGTGAACAGATGAATGAACAACGCATGCGAGGAGATTTTTTCGTGAATAGACAATGCATGCGAGAAGATTTTTTTCGCGAATGGAGGAACATGTGAAGCATGCCAAAGTACAAGTGAAGGAGCAACATGCACATGAAAACATCAAGTGAACACCAATACCATCGAAGGCTTCGCATACTGTGCCATATACAGATGAAGCTATGATACACCAAGAGCACATCCATCACTCAACAACACTATAGCTCGCATGGACACCACCTGCATCATGAACATACCAACATTATCATGTTGAGTCGTGTTAGCCACATCACTATTGTCGACAATATTATTGTAAATCAATGTAATGTAACGTGGAAGTCCAAGAGATCCACATGTAATGTGAAGAGTCATGTAAAGTTGAAAATTCATGAAAGTCAAACAGTCATGAGGATAGTCAAACAAACACAAGGGCTAGTTTTACCCTTGGCTATAAACACCCCTCATTTGTACATGAAAAGGACTTTCCACCTTAGCTCCTCCCACATAACCTTGATAGTTTGTAATCCTTTATTTTAGGAGCGAGTAGTGGCTCCAATGCCCTGCCTACAGGGTTAGTGATGTATGGTGTACTAATGTATCTTGGAACTTTTGCTTAATTCATAAGCCTGATAAGAGGCCATCACATTTTCACACATGTATTGTAATTGTTTGCAAGACTAATCTTGGAAGACTTGTAATGAAGGTTTCTTTAACTGGTATTAAAATAGTTGAACTCTTTCAGTTGTTCTAATACATATGTTTATGAAAATGTGTTTTATAAGTTGTTAATGTTGTCTTTCCCACATGGGTTGCCTCACGGGACCTCAGACAAAACCTTTCCCATAAACTTGTTATAACGACAGTCGCACTCATGTAGAATACTGCATTGAGTATTGTACATGTTATTCCTTCCACTGTGTGTGGCTGCCATATCTGTGTGGACTACTCTGCCAAAATTTGCGCATGTCATTTCATGTTGTGTGTCACTGACAGAGCTGGGACTCTTCCCATTTGACTAGAGATGCACTTCCACCCTCTACCTCTATGTGAAAGAACCTTGACACAAGTAACACTATCACTCACCAAACACATGAACCTCATTGTTCAAAGACAAAGCAAACCGCTCTCACCTGCTGACAAGCAAGAGCTAAGGCATATCCTTAAGATAATGACAACTAGGCCATCGTATAGATGGGAATCCTACACCAAATGGTGTGAGGTCTTGTTGGGACTTCATACTAGGGAGATCCCCTAAATTTTGGCAGGTCGAGACCGTCAAAATTTTTGGCACTAGAAGGAGGGCCAGATGACAAGCTGAGTCCTCACAATCTGTTTTGAATCTCTGCATAGTTATCATGACTAACTACAAAGTTTCTCTTCTAGTGTGTATGTATTATGGAAATGACTTTGAAATCTCGGAAGAGCTCTAGAATAACTTGTCACATAAAACATACGATGGTGGAGGTCAAGTAGCCTTGGTCAGACATGTGCTTGGCATTGTAGGCTCCTGTGAAAGACAATAAATATTTGAAGATTACATGCCATGTGCATTGTTCACATACATGCTTCGATGGCACCCCATGAATTTGTGTGCCATGGTACCCGAAAAATCTATTCACTCTCTCTCTCATATGGTCACAAAGATATATCGTGCTTTCAATCATTTTGATAGTAAAGCATTCAATAAAGAAATTATGAAATTACAAAAAGAACCTGATGAATCTGTTTAATAGTTTCACACACACTTTTGTAATCTTGCATACTGACTTCCCAAAGATGAAATTGATTAGGAATTTCTCGATGGAAGATTTGAGTATCTTATTTACATATCTGTAAATACACAATTCTTGGAATCATTCGAAACCCTCCCAGCACACCTTGGTGTTAGAGCTACCAAATATGATATGGAAAAGGTCACTATCACAAGCGATTGTTCATCCTCTTCTCATCAAACTGATCTAGCTCCACAGTGCGAGGTGGGATAAGGTGCGCTCACATCTATTGAACTTGCACATCCTCCTACCCCCCCTGCTCTTGATATCTACATAGATTTGGCTTGCAAGCCTACTCATTTTCACGTGGATTCTCTCCCTCAACCTTCGTCCCCACGTTCCATTGATCCTTTGGATTGTACTTTCTTGTGTTCTTCTATTCCAAACCCCACACATGTTGTGAATGAGGATCAATTTTTCGACGAAGTTGGTGTTGTGCATCCAACTTGTGCTATCATTCATGATGAGTGTGTGTAGCAATCTAAGGAGGAATCCACGGTGAAGGATGACTCTCTTCCATCCATGCCTAATCTGCTCTATCTTGGAATCCCTTGTGATTTTGGCACTATTGATTTCCCCTGTCAAAACTCATTTCCGAATGTTTCTACTTCCAATTGTTCATATCACACACTGGATGCCAGTCTATCATTATATTGCGGAGAGGACACATCTTCTTGTGAAATTCCATCCCATCTATCATCTATCATTTCTGAAAACACAGAGGGTGAGCATCCTTGCTTCTCATCTACCCCTCTGCATGATTCTTCAAATCATGACGATGTTGACAAACATCCCAAACTTTTTAATCATGGTTGCCATGATCTTTGCACTTCCTCATTTGATCATGATGTTAATTCACTCACTGTTAATATTTCTAAGCCACTGGTCTCCAATGACCTACGTATTGACAGAGTGGAAACTGCACAGGCTATCGAGGCACTTCAGCGTGGGTTGATAGTTATTTCAAGCCCTCACCATCTTGAGGTTAGTTCCACTTCCAATCAGAAAATTTTTGAAACACCCAATGCTCCACGTCACTCTCTGCTTCACAATGAAGATAAATCAAACACCAATATTTCACTTCCTCTACTTCAATCACATGGTCCCATCACTCAAGATTTGTAGGAATATTACACAACGAGAGTGCTTGTAAAGCATAACCTGTTGGTATTTCTCATGTTCTCTCGTATGTCACAATCCAAAGAGTGTGTATGTTTACTATCTACACAAAGTGTTTCATAGCACCATGTTAAGTCCACAAAACGTTTGTCTTTTGCATTCACTCTTTTCTTTTTTGTGGATGTTTTAGAACTCAGAGTGTGTTGGTGTTCATTGTTATATCTTTTTTGTTTGTTGGTTTGCTTGACCATGCTTCTCATCATCCATGCCTTGACCAAAATGGGCTAGCCAATGCACTCGTGGCTATATTGGAAATATCACTTAACATGAGTAGGCTGATGCACTCTTTAGCATAAGAGTAGGAGCAGTCTTTGCTTTGCCTTGCTTTCTGGTTTGCATGCTTGTTTTCTTACTTGCTTCCTTGCTTTTCTTACATGTTTTTTGTAGGTTTTAACCCCCTATAGAAATTACCTACATACGAATTCTAAAACACAGAAAATAAACAATGTGAGAGCATAGCACATAAAACACATATACACAAAGATTTTCCCTTGGATCCCAAAATCGGGACTACCAGCTTGATTTTTCATTATGTTCCTTTCAATGTTACAGTACATATTTATACATTTCGAAGCATCCAATACCATGGACGGAAAACCATCGCGTCCAAAACCATGGAGCGAAAACCATCGCATTCAAAACCATGGAGCAAAAACCATCGGGTCCAAAACCATGGAGCGAAACCATCACGTCCAAAACCATGGAGCGAAAACCATCGCATCCAAAACCATGTGCAAAAAATCATGTGACCCTTAAACCCACTATGACTCCTCGTGCTATGAAATCAGTGCAACGAAGGGGGTGCTTCACCCCCCTTCTAACCCCCTCGTTAACTACGTGGGCTAGTCATGGAAAGAATATAACACAACCCAACATTCCCCCACTTGTTGTTTTCTTTCCATAGGGGTTGACAAGAGAGCTTAGTCATTTATCCAGCCCTGCAACACCCATTGTTTCTCTACACCAAGAGAGCTTCTCAGAGCTCACATATTTTTTCAATGCATCTGTAGTATTCTTTAAAGTGTCCACCTTTACAAGCAACACCATTTTGTCTTCTATCATATCCCTCAAAAAGTGACACTGAACATCAATGTGCTTTGCCTTTGAATGATATGCAGGGTTCTTTGTCAATAAAATTGCACTTTGGCTGTCAGAGTCTATCCTTATAGCTCCATGTACTAACCCCATACTTGAACAAATTCTCTGCAACCAAACTACTTCTTTGCTTGCATGAGTGGCTTCCATGTATTCTGCTCAGTAGTTGATAGTGCCACTACAGATTGTTTCTTACTCATCCAACTCATTGCACCTCCAAATTGATTAAACGCATACCCACTTGTAGATCTTCTTGTATCTAGATCTGCAGCCCAGTCTGCATCAACAAAGCTACGAATATCCAACAATATATCCAATCCTGGTCTTCCTTGGTAGCACAAACCATAATCATTAGTGCCACACAAATACCTGAAACCTGCTTCACTACTGTCTAGTGCTCCTTCCAAGGTTTTGACATAAACCTACTCAATACTCCCACTGCATGTGCAATGTCTGGTATAGTACAGACCGCCACATACATCAGGCTACTGACTACACTTGCATATGGAACATGGGACATGTCCACTTCCTCTTCTTGTGTCTTGGGACATTGTTCAAGAGATAACTTTACACCTATAGGAATAGGAACCTTCACTAGTTTAGTATCTTGCATATTAAATCTTTGCAATATTTTCTCGACATAGTTCCTCTATTTTAACTAGAGCTTCCTCTTTGTTTGATCTCTTTTAATTTCCATGAAAAAAATATAGTTTGAAGCACCAAGATGTTTCATGTCCAATTCAGAGGACAAATGGGTCTTCAAATCCTGGATAATTTCTTTGTCATTTCCAACCAGCAACATATCATCCACATACAAGAGTAGATAAATAACACAGTCACCAATTAATTTAATACACACAGTGATCTTCCTCACTTTTGGTGAAGCCAAGTCCCTGTATAAATGTATAAAATTTATGATACCACATCCTTGGTGATTGTTTTAACCCATACAAATACTTCTTTAACTTGCATACCAGTTATTTCATACCCTTCACCGCAAAGCCTTCAGGTTGCTTCATGTGGATCTCCTCTTCCAAATCCCCATGAAGAAATGTTGTCTTCACATCCATCTGTTCAACCTCAAAATCAAAAGAAGCAACAACAGATAAAATTAATCAATAGAATTTTTCTTGGCAACGAGAGAAAAAAGATCACCAAAATCAATTCCTGGCACCTGGGAATAACCTTTTGCTACCAAACCGAGCGTTGTATTTCTCCACCTTTCCTTATGCAATTGTCTTCTTCTTGAACACCCATTTGTTGGTAATGGTTTTCCTTCCAGCTAGCAATTCCACCAGATCCCAAGCCTCTTTTTTGTGCAAAGATGCCATTTCATCAACTATGACCTCTTTCCAGAGTTTTCCATCCTCTGAATCTACTGCTTCCCTCACAGTTCTGGGATCATCATCAGTAATGGATAAAGCAAAATTTGAAAAAAATGTAGATGGACTATACCTTTCTAGCTACCTTCTTTCTTGAACTAATCTTCTCACACCTGGAGTTTGTGGCTCTTCATCTTTTGATTCCTCCTCTATTTTAGAGTTTGATTCCTCCTCTGTTGTAGAGTGTGATTCTTCCTCCTTTAGCTCAAAAATCTTTCTTCTCAAGTTCCTTTGATTCAAATTCATGTTTAATAACATATTTCACCTCTCTGAACACCACATCTCGATTGTACCCAACCTTCCTTGTTAGTGGGTTCCAAGGATTATAACCCTTTAAACCATCCTTATACCCAATAAAGATGCGCTTTTCAGATCTACTATCCAACTTGGTTCATTTCTCCTTTGGAACATGTACATATGCATCACATCCAAATACCCTCAGATGTGAAAGAGAGGGTTTCTTTCCAGTCCATACCTCTTGTGGATTCTTATCCTCCAACATTGATGAAGGTGATCTGTTGATTAGGTAGCATGCTCTCTCCAGCTTCCCTGCCCATAATTCTTGTCCTAACTCGACACCACTGAGCATGCTTCTTGCCCTTTCCATGAATGCCTTGTTCAGTCTTTCTGCAACTCCATTTTGCTAAGGTGTATATGGAGTAGTTTTGTCATGCTATACCACACTTCTTATAGAATTCTTCAAATTCCTTACTACAAAACTCTTCACTGTTATCTGTCCTTAGCACCGTTATCTTCTTCTCTATCTTATTTTCCACCAGAGCCTTAAATTCTTTAAACATGTCAAAGACTTCACATTTCTTCTTAAGGAAATATATCCATGTATTCCTTGAGAAGTCATCTATAAATGATACATAATACATAGACTTACCTAGTGATGGAACCTTCATATGTCCAAACACATCACTGTGCATGAGCTCTAATATCTGTTTCATCCTCTTACCACCAGAGGGGAAACTCACCCAATTCTGCTTCCCATATACACAATTTTCACGGAAATCAAAATCAAGAGAGCCATTACTCATACCTTCTACCATACCTTTACCATGAAGTATTCAAAGGCCCTTCTCTCTAATATGTACAAGCCTTTGATGCCACAACATGGTCTTCTCTCGAGAGACCACTAGATTTTCTACTCCACTTTTGGGAACCACAGAACTATTACACCCATCAATAACAGTGCTACCTTGCAACTTGTAAAGAGTTCCAATCTGAACTCCTTGCATCAATACCAGTGCCCCCCAAAGCATCTTGTAGGTATCCTTCTCGAGCACTATTTTTACACCTACATTATCCAACTTGCTTACAGAAATCAGATTTCTGGCTAATGGAGGAATATGCAGAACACTCGGAAGTGTTCTGACCCTTCCACCTTTCAACTTCAACTTTAATTTTCCATGACCAACAATTCTAGCCTTCCTGCCATCCCCCAAGAAGGCATCACCACCGTTATATTTCTCATACTCACAGAACCACTCTATATGAGGAGTGAAGTGAAAAGATCCACCTGAGTCAATCAACCATGCCTCATGATCGACATGTGTACTTGAAGAAGCCAAGTACACATCCCCACCTTCATGTGAGGTGCTTTTCACCTCTGCAGAAGGAGCATCATCAAATCCCTTTCCTTTGTTAAGACCTTTAGATTTACAGTCCCCTTTGTAGTGCCTTTCCTTTCTGTATTTCCAGCAACCAGATTTACAGGTTTTCCAGGAGATTTAGATCTCCCACTCAATGAATTATTTTTGTTTCTGTTCTGGGACCATCCTCGTACAAACAAGGCATCACCATTCTGGCTCTCCATATTTTTCCGTGTCATCTCCTTCGTCAACAAGGATGAGACTATTTCATCAAATTGAAAGGTAGTTGCATTGCTAACTATTGCAATAAGTAGACCATCCCATGAATTTGGTAGAGAACACAATAAACTAATGCACTTATCTTCATCTGAAATTTTGATATCAACAGAAAATAACTGACTTACCACAATATTAAACGCATTCATATGCTCTGTCACCGAGTCTCCATGTTTCATCCCCAGGTTATACAACTTTTTCCGTAGGAACAGTTTATTCACCAGAGACTTAGATTGGTACAAAGTCCCTATCTTCTCCCACAAAGCCTTCGCCATAGCTTCCCCTAATACATTCAACAATATTGAATATGAGATACACAATCATATTTTTCTCTTTGCCTTCCGATCCAACTTCTTCCATTCTTCACCAGACACTTCTGTTGGTTTAGTACCCAGATCTACCACAATCAATCTTTATCCACTAACAGACCCGCCATCTTGAGTTTCCATAACTCGAAACTTTGATCATTAAATTTCTTGATCACTACTTTTCCACTTCTCGCCATCTTCTTTCACTACCAGAATCAATCCTGCGGATCTCCCATTGAACAGGGTCTACCATGGGCCCGAGAAAAACCCCTCAGCAACAAATGCATCCCATTGAAGCCAAAACAACTCTGATACCAAATGTAGGCTTTAACCACGTACAGAAATTACCTAGATATAAATTCTAAAATAGATAAAATAAACAATGTGAGGGCATAACACATAAAACACATATACATAGATATTTTCCCTTAGATCCCAAAGTTGAAACTACTATCTTGATTTTTCATTATGTTCCTTTCAATGATACAATACATGTTTACACATGTTGAAGCATCTAATACCATGGAATGAAAAGCATCATGCCCAAAACCATGGAATGAAAAGCATTGCGTCCAAAACCATGTGCAAAAAATCATGCACAAAACCATAGGTAGGTCCACCCAACCTAATATAGGGTCCAAAAACAAAATTTTCTTGGGCGCTTCCTCAGACCCCATACAATTGGGTTACCTACACCCCTTAAACCACCTGTGACTCCTCCCGCTATGTAATCAGAGCAACGAAGGGGGGGCTTCGCCCCCCTTCTAACCCCCCAATTAACTATGTGGGCTAGTTTTGGAAAGAATATAATACATCTCAACATTTTTCTCTTGCTTTACCTCTACTTTTTTCTTTTTTCTTTCTTTTCTTGCTTGTACCCATAGGTTAGCCTCTTGTGAAACCATGTTTGGTTCTCGAGACAAGCCGGGAAAATCTAAGACGACTTGTCCGACTATCGACATGTGGTTATCTTTTGTCCTCTATCTTTATGAAGAACTTGTTGTCTTTAGTTGATGATGCCCTAATGGAAAATATGTTATGTTCAGAGTGAGTCTTGGTGAAAACACAACGCTTGTGCTCTAACTAGCACCACCTAGTCTAGTCAGTTTCTTTGGGTTAACCCTTGTCGGCTCAGTCAAGTAGAGTAAGGTGAGGGGGTAAACCTTAAAAACTATGTCAAAGGTATACATAACATAATTCTATGAAGGAACAACCTCTTCTTCTCTCAATAAGTTGGGATCCCTCTTCTGCCTCTAAAATAAATAAGTGTGTATGCACAGTTCTTTGAAAAATTAAAATTGGACAAATGAAAATATGAAAATTTTTGAAAATATGAATAAGACAAAAGAAGAGACAGGCTTCCTACAGAGATCAGTTATGAAAGTAACTCTGTCTAGGTCCTGACCAGTCTTGCTAGCAATGGAGTGATGCTTGTGTTCTTATTTGACTCTATGGAGCAACACGAGAGATGAAACTTAAAATCAGACTGTCATATTACTTGTGCACCAATATACCCACCCAATCGAAACAACTGAGTTGACTAGGGTTGTAATGCGTGCTAATTGATCAAGAGCATGGGAGGTGCTACATCTTTCAACCAAGCTAATGTGGAAAGCACGATGATCAAAGAATCAAACAATACTTCTAGGAGGGTTAGACTCTATTTTCATGAAACAAGGTCCACACAGAGAGCTAGAGTTCTACCAGTGGGTCACCAAAGGCTGTAGCGGCTACAACCACCCTCAAAAATTTTAGCTCGCATGAAAATTTTGGAGCCTACCCTAGATCCTGCAATTGATCATCCTTGGTCACTTATTGCTAAGTTGATGATTTCAATCTCCCCTCCTTGATCCTAGGAGTTGTCCATGTTCTCATCTTTATGCATCATTGTCATTTTTCTGCATAGGGGTTGTTGTTTGTCATGCAAAGGGAATGTTGTCTTGATTTAAGGGAATTGTGTGTGCATGAGTGGTTGTCATCACATAGACGTGTTTCACACTCACCTCACACACTCTTTTGTGAAGGTTTTTGCATCAAGAAAATTATTTCTTATGCAGTCTCGATGGTCTACATTGTGTTACTAAGTGTCTATGTGTGATCATAATAAAGTCTTATCATGTTAACTATGTTTCACTGATCTCACACTTAGCCATCTTCCCAAGAAACCTAGCCTCATCTAGGTTCCCTGAACTATGCACTTTTCTTATGCAACCATCAATCTTCCTCCCTTTCCTACTAAAACATCATAGTGTATGGAGACACCAACCTCCGTTGCCTCCTGAAACCTCGTAACCTACAGAGACGCCAACTAGTATTGCTTTTGAGAAATGTGCAGAGTAGTCCATCTGCACTGCACTCAGAAATTGTGTAGAGGTGTCCTCCGAGGACCCATGTCCCATGTCAATGCTTTGAGCCTCAAAATTGTGCAGTGTTTTCCGAGTTGTCTTGTCGGTCTCACATGCAAAAATTGCATAGAGGGGCCTCCCAGGGTCACTGTTCACTGAAATTGCGTAGATCTACCTCTCAGTGACTGTATGAAAAGGTTCCATGCTAAAATTACTTCCAAGGAGTCGAGGTTAAGGAACAAGGAACCAAGTAATGGAAAATATCAGGACCACATGCAAACTCAGTCGGATTCATGATCATCTTGAGGATAAGTATGGTAAGTAAAGAACATATTCAGAAGTACACCTCTTAGTTGAGTTTGTAGGACTGCCTGCCATTGTCATGTCATCCTGTCTACAATAACATGCATGTGCACAAACACGAAAAGTCAACTCATGTGTTTCTTGTACATGTCTTACTTCTTTTTCACTTGTTCGACCAACTTTCATCTTCCCCATGTTGATTTCCATGTCATGCTTGTGACCTCATTCTGTGTTTGATTTGTGTTTTCCATGTACACATATATTGCACTCACACAAAATGTTGTATGCATTGTTCTGCAAGCGTCGTCATGATCATTCAATGATCTATCACAAGTTTCGCACTTGTTGCTCGCACAATCAGTTAGTCACATTGAGTATGTTTTCTTGATGGTATAAGGCATCTTTTCATCGAGTCATGTTGAGTGTGTGTTCGCAAGGTCTCTTATGCACAAGTTCACTCGCTCACACACACAGTCATTTGGCTGAAGTTCTGACGACTGGATCTCCCTCCAATAGTCAGACCTTGACTGAGCTACATTGCATAGTTTGATCCCTCAGTGATCATGTACTTCTACCCAAGATTGCGCAGAGCTTGAGTTTGTCTCCTAGCCAGCCTACACTACACAATCTTGTAATCGACCGGATTAACTATCGCCCATAATAGCACATAAGTTACTCAGCAAGCCATTTCAATCTGCGCTACCTGCAACCACATCAACCAAGACTCCAGATGGTCAATCAGAGAGTTTGACCAGGCAGTGACCCCAACACTCACTCCCCCAAAAAATGACGCAAAAGCTGTTAAGCGTTCCCACCTTGCTGACTGAAGAAACTACAGAGACATGACAGAGATACACCCTATTGTTGAGCCTCCATTTTGTCTAGATTTTCATGATTTTAATTGTATGCTTGTAGTAAGTGTTTATAATCATTATTATTCCTTTTTACGTGTTATTAAGTTATTATTTTGAGGCATTTAGAACTTACAATTGTTGATCTATGAACTCTTCTTGTTTTGTTAATTTAATGTGAAAATTTCATTAATGTTAGGCTCTTTTGTGGCAGGTGCTAGCATTCATGTACTAGTTGTGCCTGCACCAACATTCTTGCATGAGCTGTGCCTGCATCAACATGCATTCACCAATTTGGGGCTTTCATACATTGACACATTTCTAGGAAAATATGAAAGAGGTTTTTGTTCAAAATGTTGTTTTAACACTTCCACATAAGTAAAGACACACCCAAATTGTATGGATTTATGCTTAGGAAATAATTAATGCTTTAGCCCCGAATTCACAACAGTTTCCAGATTGCCAACTTCCACCTCGATGTCTGTGCAGGTGAAGGCGAATAGAGAAATTATGGAACATGGGTTTTTTTCCCAGTATAGCAAATTAACTAAGCCTCAAACATATTTCTAAAATTTGTAATTATCTAAAAGTTACATAAGGGTCTTTGAGGCTATTTTATAAAAAGAGATTGCTTTTCAAAATTTTAGGATCTCATATTTCAAATAGTCATTTTGGGGCACAATTTTCGAGGAAATGGAATTGAACCAAAAAATTATGAGAAAGGTTATTGTTGTAAACATAACAAACTAGGTTTCCTCCAAACAACTTTCCCAAATTCGTAATGGTTAAGGAGATGCGTAGATTTATTTGGAGGTAGTCTGTTAAAAATATCCATTTTTCTAGAATTCAAGAAAATTTCCTTCTATAAATTACAAAGGTTGTTATCAACGTATTATTCCTCTTGGCAAATACTTTATCACTTGGCTTCAGTTGGTGTGAACCATAGATCATCGAATCACTTCATAATTCTAAACTCATAAGGGTTGACCAGAATAATGGGAGGTAACATATTTGTAAATGGGAAGACTACGTACTAGTGCAGGATGATAGATTGTAGATTGTGAATCACATTATTTGCAACGTAGAGGAATTAGATATTTGTTGTGCAAGAGTGGAGGAGTATCACACCAGTAGGATGATCCCTGGAGGAGACCACTAGAGCTAGCACAACATTGTTTTATGATTTTGTAACACAACTTGGAAATTAATGTATTTGGCATCCAATTCTATGTTTTTGTTCTTTATGAATCTTCTTGCATTGTAATTTAATTTCTGCAAGGGAAATGAGTTGGGTGGTTGGGTCCACGAGCCAGTCCATTTCCCCAAGCCTCTTAACTTCCTTTGCTACATTCTTCTTTGCATAGTGCTTAGAAGTATTTGATTTCAATTTACATAATCTTTTCTTTTTGTGATTGATTTCATTTCAGCAAGATCGATGCAAGCACGCTGCCTGTATTAGTGCATTTCTGATTCTGCAATTTCATTTTATAACTCTTATTTTAGTCATTTAATTTTCACTTTCATTCCACAAGATTTATTTTAATTCTCTAGTTATTTAATTTTAATATCAAAGCTTTTGGATGTATTTTCATAAAGGTTTAACTAAAGTAAATGGTGAATGTTTTAACTACATCCCTTATTTATTATTACAAAGATTTACCATGATCTCATTGCTGCATAACAAAGTTTATTTTGAGGATGCAATAGTGAAATAATTGTTGAGCAAGAATTCTGATTAACTTAAATTAACATGTACTCATGCTTTCCTTTGAATGAGATTGATTCCTGTACTTTTGCAGAAAAAATATTTATTCCTGCACTTTTATAAGCAAATGTGAGGATCAACATAAAGAAATATTGTGAATCTTGTTGACAAAACACTCATAGAGTTCTTCATTATAATTAAATGTTGCATATATTATACAGAATATTTTGAGGAAGCATTTAATAAGATCGGGGTAATCAACACAAATTATATATTTATTTCATTGTTTCTTATTGCATATTTTCCTTATAGCTAAAGTATTGAATTGTCTTTAAGAGAAGCAATGTATTATTATCTCGATTCTTTTCAAAGCATTCAATCATTTCCTTAGATTAGTTGGAATGAAGTTGCCATGTGATTTCTAGATTAATTTCATGCTTGCAACATAACATCAATTTTTAAGAAGTTTGCATTCTTTATTTCTTGAATCACATTCCTTTGTCCCTTGGACAACTAAGGAAGACTTGCTGCAAGAGCCAGCTCAACCCATAAGAGGAGCCAGAAGTAGATTCCCAAAGTGTTTTTACTTTTCTTTGAAGAGTCTTGTTCCTTTTTCCTTAATGATGCTTCTTTTGGATTTCTTGTGAAAGCCTGACTTTTATTTGACACGTCCTTAAGCTCATATTCTGGCATATATTGTGCTACACCTTTAAGTATTAAAAACCTAGATTGAAAAATTAAATGTTGGTGTAAATATTGCATTTATACCGCCTGACACTTGTGTCAGTAACTGTCTCCCTCAAAAAATTACGTAGTTTATCTAGCCAATTACCCAGTCAGCTGACCTATTGCTCACCCAGAAAACTACGCAGTTTTCATGAGCAGTCTTTGAGCTTCCCAACATCCCACATAGTTTAGAAACTGTGATGGGATTTTTAGTATGCTAGCCCTCAATAGTTACACATTTTTTTCCAATAGAATCCAAAAGGCCGCTACCAGCTCCATGTAAAAATTGTGAATTTTTCCAAGAAAGCCTCATGTACCTCGATGCCAGCTACCCAGAGGAATTGAGCAATTGTTGCTGCCAAGCCCCTCTATTTCCTGCGCTACTTCTCTAAAAAAATTGCACAGATCTTCCCTCCAGCCAAGTCAGATCCTGCAGACAGATGTTGCTAATATGGATTATCCATCTCTGTATCTGAGTGAGTTCTATGCAATATTCACTAGTAGCTCCCAGAGCCCGCATCCTAGTTTGAAATCTATCTTGCATAGTTTCATAGCCTTGTCCTCTCTTTCGGTCACCTGCATCCAGAAATGAATGACAGTTTATCATGGTAGACTAGGTGATTTATGGATTTGATGTCATTTCATCATGAGTGATTGCAAATACAGGTACATGTATGAGACATGATGGGATGACGAACGAGATGAACAAGGAGAGCACATGCGAAGAGATTTTTTCGAGAACAAATGATGCATGCAAGGATATTTTTTTGGGAATGGACAAACATATGAAGCATGCCATAGTATAAGAAAAGGAGGAACATGCACGTGAAAACATCAACCGAACACCAAGACCATCGAAGACTTCACACACCTTGCCATACAGAGATGAAGCTATGATACACCAAGAGCACATCCATCACTTAGCAGCACTGCAGATTGACATGGACACCACCATCAACATGAACATACTAGCATTGTCGTGTCGAGTTGTGTCATGATTCATTGGCCACATCACTTATGTGGGCCATACTATTGTAAAGAAATGCAATGTAACATGGAATTCCAAGAGACCCACATGTAATCTGAAGAGTCATATAACGTTGAAAAGTCATAAAAATAAAACATTCATGAGGGAAGTTGAACAGTCACTAGGGTCGGTTTTACGCTTGGCTATAAATACCCCTCATTTGTACATGAAAAGGACTTTTCACCTTGGCTCCTCCCACATAGCCTTGAGAGTTTATAATCTTTTATTTGAGGAGCAAGCAGTGGATCGAATGCCCTACCTATGGGTTTATTGATGTATGGTGTACCAATGTATCTTGGAACTTTCGCTTAACTCAGAACCCTGATAACAGGCTAACACATTTTCACACATGTATTGTAATTGTTTGTAAGACTAATCTTGGAACACTTGTAATGCATGTTCCTTTATCCTGTATTAAAATATTTGATTTCTTTTGGTTGTTCTAATACATATGCTTATGAAAATGTGTTGTATAATTTGTTAACACTATCATGCCCATGTGGGCCACCTCACCGACATCAGACAAAACCTTTCCCATAAACTTGTTATAACGATTGTCACACTGTCGTAGACTACTCTGTTGAGTGTTGTACGTGTTATTCCTTCTTGTGTGTGTGATTTCTGCATTCGTGTGGACTACTCTGCTGGAAGATGTGCATGTCCTGTCATGTTGTGTGTCTTTGATAGAGTTGGGACTCTTCACGTTTGACTTGAGACTCAATTCCACCCTCTCCCTCTGTGGTGAAAGAACCTTGACACAAGTAACATTGGCACTCACCAAGCACACGAACCTCATTGTTCGAAGGCAAAGTAGACCACCCTCACATGCTGATAGGAATGAACTAAGGTATATCTTTAAGATAATGGTAACCAGGCCATCATACCATATGGGAACCCTACACCAAAGAGTGTGAGGTCTAGTTGGGACTTCATGCCGGGGAGATCCCCTGAATATTGGTGGGTTTGACACCATCAACAGGTTATTAATAGGTTCATCAACCATGGCTAGGGTTTTATGAATTTCTTCTTAAATCGATCTGGATCCCCTACAGCTTAGCAAAAATACCTAAAGACACCTCCTCTGATACCAATATGATTTGTAAATTGTGGTGGATATTCCATTTGATAATTCATCATAATAAATCTACTAAAATATATTTGAAAATATGAAATATACACTATGAGGATTATTTTCACCTTATATTTATGAATTCCTTAATTAATATGTTACTATTATGTATGCAATGGATAAAATATGGAAAAATATAATAACAAAATAAAAATCACATACCATAATGAACATAACATATGATCTGGGAAACCATTACATGAGAAAAACCAATTGGAAGATGAGGCTAGTCCACTTTCACTTTCTCTTAATGGAAATGTATGCAACTACAAAGCGTATATACGTGAGGCCTATGGGATACTATAACACATAAACCTCTATTTTCCCTCTCTCTATCCACTCTCCACTACTTTTTTCATGTATGGAACAAAGTAAAATTGAACCTTATTTTCTCCTAGTGCCCAATTATATAATATCTCGAAAGCCTACTAGTGGTTAACTTTGAATCCTTAAAATCTTAAATAGAGTTACGATATTGAATATTTTATATTTTTCTTCATAAATATAATGTCATTAGCTCATTTTCCATGAATAATGAGGGCTAACATAGCATCCTCTCAATCATGATGGTTAAAATATGAAGGTCAACTTTCGGGTGGCATAGCTTTTGCATATGAACTTTGTTTGAGCCGATTCTTATGCCATTGGGAAGATATCTACGTGTAGAATATAATTATGTTTTCTCACCTAAGTGGAAATTTTTTACCCCTAAAAAATGCCATTTAACGCCTCAAACTTATTTTGAAAGGTTTCATGCCCCAATTCACCAAGTCGGGACCCACTGGTAAAAATGGTCCGATGATATTACTCCTCCAATTGTTCCACTTTGAAAGCCTGAATATGGATGAAAATTAATATAATGATCTAATCTAGATCACATGTAGTGCACACAGGGATCTATAGTCCCCACTTCTTGAGTAAAGTTTTGCGGATGGCATAACAATGCATGACCTAATATGTCTGCTAATGTCCTATTAGATATTTGAAACATACCCGTGATTTATTTTGATTTATTTTTTATTTCCCAATCCTTGTTTCTCATATTTCATAGTAATTCCAAAATGTGCTTGATGCTATAAAATAAGAGAAAGTAGCATGTAAAACGCCTTGTCAATAGCCCTAAAAAATGTGTCTCATCCTTTGTATACATATTCCGAGTATAAACCAATGTAAGGTGGATATAGTATCATGGCTTAACCTCATACATGTTCAAAATACATGGCAAATCCCTTAAGTATGCAATATTTCTTTTGCAATAATGCATATTTCTTTGAAATTTCCAAACTCAAGAAATGTAAGCTAGTCGTGAGAAAAATACATGCCACGCTAAAAAAGATCATGCCCTATCTTAAAGATAGAATGAACATGATTTATTTTCTTTGGACAAACTTTTCCCATGCTCAAAACCCAATTGTTGGTTGACCTTTACTATTGTGGCATTTTCTCCTCAAATATAAATGTAATATAAAAAGAAATATACTCACTATAGCATTGTTATAAAAATGCTTTCCTTTTCCTAGTAACAAATCATCCATGTAAATTTTGGACTACAATTTTGACACACTATTTCTCTATTTCCATGTTTGTTATATGTTTTGAACTTAGCTATAGAAAATGTAGGTCACAATGCATTTTATTTTTTCCTATCAATGGTGTGTGGATGATTTCACAACACTTGAATATGTCAAAACCAAGTCAAAAACACACTAAGTATGCTACAGATGCAATATTCCAATTTTATCTGAGGCATGTCAAGTGGGATAGGTGGAACTCTAGGAAAGATGCATAACAAATACAAAAAGTAATGAAAAATGGTTGGGGTCATCCAACTTACATTTAAAATAAACAAGTTTTTTGACAAAATCTTATTTTTTTGAAAATATATTTGGTCTGAAAAGCTTAGAATCTATGGGAATCCAAGGCTATTCCGACATGTCCATCATTCCATTAATAAAAACTTCTAATAGTTAGTTGTAATTCTTTCAACAACAAAAAAATCCTTTATTTGGTTAAAAAAAATTGCCAAACATCTTCACCCTTTTGCATATTTCAAATAGTCACTCGTCTTCATGTATCCACCATGGAATCTACATTAATTGATGTTGTAGGTGTCATGTTCTGAGTTCCATCTCGACATGTGCCACATTGTAGGTGCCTTGTATGATGGGTGCCACATCAACATGTGTTGACGTGATACCCACAATTTGGCATGTGCAACATGGCATTTAGGCATAATGTTGATTAACATTTGGAATGTTGATGACTTGACACTATTATATTGGTGTTCAACCTACATCTGATCAAAACCTATTTTGAAAGTAAATCAATGTTGAAAATGGCAACAAGAAATGCTAAAAATAGAAGTGCTAAAAATAGAATTGCTATAAATAGCAGTTTGGGTACCAGTGTTGGACATAGCAACAAGGAATGAAAAATGGAAGTGCTATAAATAGCATTGCTAAAAATAACGTTGCCCCGGACCCCGTAGAGGGGGCTACCCGCGCCACTCAAACCCCCGGGAAGGGGGGGCTGCCCCCCCCTGTGACCCCCCCGCTACACAATTGGCTCTGCCCCCCCTCTAACCCCCTGGTTCACTATGTAGGTTAGTCATGGAAAGAATATAACACAACCCAACAATCTACCACTTGTTGTTTTCTTTCCACAGGGGGTCACAGGAGAGCTTAGTCATTTTTTTAGCCCTGAAACGCCCATTGTTTCTCTACACCAAGAGAACTTCTCAGAGCTCACAGATTTTGTTAATTCATCTGCAATATTCTTCAAAGTGTCCACCTTTACCAGCAACAACTTTTTGTCTTCTATCATATCCCTCAAAAAGTGACACTAAACATCAATTTGCTTTGTCTTTGAATGATAAGCAGGGTTCTTCGCCAAGAAAATTACACTTTGGTTGTCACAGTCTATCCTTATAGCTCCCTGTACTAACCCCATACTTGAAAACAATCTTTGCAACCAAACTGCTTCCTTGCTTACATGAGTGGATACCATGTATTCTGCCTCTGTAGTTGATAGTGCCACTACAGATAGTTTCTTACTCATCCAACTGATTGCACCTCCAAATAAGTTAAACACATACCCACTTGTAGATCTTCTCTGATCCATATCTCCAACCCAATATGCATCAACAAAGCCATGAATATCCAACACTCTGTCCAATCCTAGTCTTCTTTGGTAGCACAAACCATAATCACTAGTGCCACGCAAATACCTGAAAACCCGCTTCATTGCTGTCCAGTGCTCCTTCCCTGGTTTTGACATAAACCTGCTCAATACTCCCACTGCATGTACAATGTCTGGTCCAGTACAGACCATTACATACATCAAGCTACCAACTGCACTTGCATATGGAACACGAGACATGTGCTCTTCCTCTTCTTGTGTCTTAGGACACTGTTCAGCAGATAACCTCACACCTACAGGAATAGGAACCTTCACCGGTTTACTATCCTGCATATTAAACTTCTGCAGTATTGTCTCGACATACTTCCTCTGGTTTAACCAGAGCTTCCTCTTTGCCCGATCTCTTTTAATTTCCATGCCCAAAATATAGTTTGCAGCACCGAGATCTTTCATGTCGAATTTGGAGGACAATTGGGTCTCAAATCCTGGATAATTTCTTTGTCATTTCCTTCCAACCAGCAACATATCATCCACATACAAGACCAGATAAATAACACGGTCACCAATTAATTTAAAATACACACAGTGATCTGCTTTGCTTCTGGTGAAGCCAAGTCCCCGTATAAATGTATCAAATTTCTGATACCACATCCTTGGTGACTGTTTAACCCATACAGAGACTTCTTTAACTTGCATACCAGTTCTTTCATACCCTTCACCGCAAAGCCTTCAGGTTGCTTCATGTAGATTTCCTCTTCCAAATCCATGTGAAGAAATGTTGTCTTCACATCCATCTGCTCTACCTCAAAATCAAAAGCAGCAGCAAAAGATAAAAGTAATCTAATAGAAGTTATCTTGGCAACAGGAGAAAAAATATCACCAAAATCAATTCCTGGCACCTGAGAATAACCTATTGCTACCAACCGAGCTTTGTATTTCTCCACCTTTCCTTCTGCATTTGTCTTGTTTTTAAACACCCATTTGTTGCCAATGGGTTTCCTTCCAGTTGGAAAATCCATCAGATCCCAAGCCTCATTTTTGTGCAAAGATGCCATTTCATCATCATGGCCTCTTTCCAGAGTTTTCCATCCTCTGAATCCACTGCTTCCTTCACAGTTCTGGGATCATCATCAGTGACAGACAAAGCAAAATTTGAATAGAAAGCAGATGGACTATACCTTTCTGGCTGCCTTCTTTCTCGAGCTGATCTTCTCACAGCCGGAGTTTGTGGCTCTTCATCTTCTGATTCCTCCACTGCTACAGAGTCTGATTCTTCCTCCTTTAGTTCAAACTCTATCTTCACAGGTTCCTTTGGTTGGACTTCATGTTTAATAACATCTTTCACCTCTCTGAACACCACATCTCGACTGTACCCAACCTTCCTTGTTACTGGGTTCCAAAGCTTATAACCCTTTAAACCATCCTTATACCCAATAAAGATGCACTTTTCAGATTTACTATCCAACTTGGTTCGTTGCTCCTTTGGAACATGTACATATGCATCACATCCAAATACCCTCAGATGTGAAAGAGAGGGTTTCTTACCAGTCCATACTTCTTGTGGAGTCTTATCCTCCAACGCTGATGAAGGTGACCTGTTGACCAAGTAACATGCAGTATCCACCGCCCCTGCCCAGAATTCCTGTCCTAACCCGGCACCACTGAGCATGCTTCTTGCCCTTTCCATCAACGTCTTGTTCATTCTTTCTGTGACTCCATTTTGCTGAGGTGTATATGGAGTAGTCTTCTGCCGTGCTATACCACACTTCTTACAGAATTCTTCAAATTCCTTGCTAAAAAATTCTCCACCATTATCTGTCCTCAGCACCTTTATCTTCTTCTCTGTCTGATTTTCCACCAGAGCCTTAAATTC
>APFE030573812.1:214578-236473 GCA_000404065.3 Pinus taeda | reverse complement strand
TTCTGGTGAAGCCAAGTCCCCATATAAAAGTATCAAATTTCTGATACCACATCCTTGGTGACTGTTTTAACCCATACAGAGACTTCTTTAACTTGCATACCAGTTCTTTCTTACCCTTCACCGCAAAGCCTTCAGGATGCTTCATGTAGATTTCCTCTTGCAAATCCCCGTGAAGAAATGTTGTCTTCACATTCATCTGTTCTACCTCAAAATCAAAAGCAGCAACAACAGATAAAAGTAAGCTAATAGAAGTTACCTTGGCAACAAGAGAAAAAATATCACCAAAATCAATTCCCAGCACCTGGGAATAACCTTTTGCTACCAACCGAGCTTTGTATTTCTCCACCTTCCCTTCTGCATTTGTCTTCTTCTTGAACACCCATTTGCTGCAATGGGTTTCCTTCCAGCCGGCAACTCCACCAGATCCCAAGCCTCATTTGTGCAAAGTGCCTATTTCATCAACCTATGGCTCTTCCAGAGTTTTCCATCCTCTGAATCCACTGCTTCCTTCACAGTTCTGGGATCAATCATCAGTAACAGACAAAGCAAAGTTTGAATAGAGCAGATGACTATACCTTTTTGGCTGCCTTCCTTTTCTCGAGCTGATCTTCTCACAGTCGGAGTTTGTGGCTCTTCATCTTCTGATTCCTCCTCTGCTATAGAGTCTGATTCTTCCTCCTTTAGTTCAAACTCTATCTTCACAGGTTCCTTTGGTTGGACTTCATGTTAATAACATCTTTCACCGCTCTGAACACCACATCTCGACTGTACACAACCTTCCTTGTTACTGGGTTCCAAAGCTTATAACCCTTTAAACCATCCTTATACCCAATAAAGATGCACTTTTCAGATTTACAATCCAACTTGGTTCGTTTCTCCTTTGGAACATGTACATATGCATCACATCCAAATACCCTCAGATGTGAAAGAGAGGGTTTCTTACCAGTCCATACTTCTTGTGGAGTCTTATCCGCCAACGCTGATGAAGGTGACCTGTTGACCAAGTAACATGCAATATCCACCGCCTCTGCCCAGAATTCCTGTCCTAACCCGGCACCACTGAGCATACTTCTTGCCCTTTCCATCAACGTTTCTTGTTCATCTTTTCTTCGACTCCATTTTTGCTAAGGTGTATATGGAGTTAGTCTTGTCTGCCGGTGCTATACCACACTTCTTACAAAATTCTTCAAATTCCTTGCTGCAGAATTCTCCACCATTATCTGTCCTCAGTACCTTTATCTTCTTCTCTGTCTGATTTTCCAACAGAGCCTTAAATTCTTTAAACCTGTCAAAGACTTCAGATTTCTTCTTAAGGAAATATATCCATGTATTCCTTGAGAAGTCATCTATAAATGATACATAGTACATGGACTTACCGAGTGATGGAATTTTCACATGTCCAAACACATCACTATGCAGAAGCTCTAATATCTGTTTCGTCCTCTTACCACGAGAGGGTAAACTCACCCAATTCTACTTCCCATATACACAACTTTTATAGAAATAAAAATCCAGAGAGCTATTACTCATACCTTCTACCATACCTTTACCATGAAGTATTCGAAGGCGCTTCTCTCCAATATGTCCAAGCCTTTTATGCCACAGCATGGTCTTCTCTCCAGAGACCACTAGATTTTCAGCTCCATTTTCAAGAACCATAGAACTATTGCACCCGTCAACAACAATGCTACCTTGCAGCTTGTACAGAGTTCCAATCCGAACTCCCCGCATCAATACCAGTGCTCCTCGAACCATCTTGCAGGTATCCTTCTCGAACACTGTCTTTACACCTGCATCATCCAACTTGCTTACAGAAATCAGATTTCTGGCCAATGCAGAAATATGCAGAACACCCGGAAGGGTTCTAACCCTTCCACCTTGCAACTTCAACTTTACTTTTCCACGACCAATGATTCTAGCCTTCCTATCATCTCCTAAGAAGACAACACCACCATCATATTTCTCATACTCGCAGAACCACTCTCTACGGGGAGTGAAGTGAAAGGATGCACCTGAGTCAATCAACCATGCCTCATGATCTACATGTGTACTTGAAGAAGCCAAGTACACATCCCCACCTTCATCTGAGGTGGTTTTCGCCTCTGCAGAAGGAGCATCATCAGATCCCTTTCCTTTATCAGGAGCTTTAGATTTACACTCCCTTCTGAAGTGCCCTTCCTTTCCGCATTTCCAGCACACCACCTTTGTAGGTTTTCCTGGAGATTTAGATCTCCCTCTAGATTTAGATCTCCCACTCGATGACTTATTTTTGTTTCTGTTCTGGGACCGTCCTCGTACAGACAAGGCATCACATTCTGGTTGTCCATATTTTTCCGTCTCATCTCCTCCGTCAGCAAGGCTGAGACTATTTCATCAAACTACAAAGAAGTTGCATTGCTACCTATTGTAATAACCAGACTATCCCACGAATCTGGTAGAGAACACAACAAACTGATGCACTTATCTTCATCTGAAATTTTAATATCAATAGATGATAACTGACTTACCACAGTATTAAACTCATTCAGATGCTTTGTCACCGAGTCTCCATCTTTCATCCTCAGGTTATACAGCTTTTTCTGGAGGAATAGTTTATTCACTAGAGACTTAGATTGGTACAAAGACCCTAACTTGTCCCATAGAGCCTTCGCCATAGCTTCCCCTGATACATTCAACAATACTTAATTTGAGACACACAATCGTATTTTTCTCTTTTCCTTCCGATCCAACTTCTTCCATTGTTCATCGGTCACTCCTGTTGGTTTAGTACCCGGATCTACCACGATCCACTGATCTTTATCCAACAACAGATCCTCCATCTTGAGTTTCCACAACTCAAAACTCTGACCATTGAACTTCTCAGTCTCTATCTTTCTGTTGCTCGCCATCTTCTTTCACCACCAGAATCGATCTCGCAGATCTCCCACTGAATAGGGTCTACCACAGACCTGAGCGAAACCCCTTAGCAACAAAGGCGTCCCCTTGAAGCCAAAACTGCTCTGATACCAAATGTAGGTTTTAACCCCGTACACTATTATATTGGTGTTAAATCTACATTTGATCAATACCTATTTTGAAAGTAAATCAACGTTGAAAATGGCAACAAGAAATGCTAAAAATAGAAGTGCTAAAAACTGCACTGCTATAAATAGCAGTTCGGGTACCAGTGTTGGACATAGCAACAAGGAATGAAAAATGGAAGTGCTATAAATAGCATTACGGGATGGATTCCAGTTTTAGTTAGTCCCTGAACTAAAATAGAGAAGTAAAATTCAAATTTGATCTTAGTAGTTGTTTGTAAAATATTTAATTAACTCATCTTGAGTTAATTAGTTATAGAAAATCAAGCATGAAGTCTATGTGGGGACATGCAACAGTTTCTCCATCGATTGAGGAATTTATCCATCAGTTAAAGAGATAAGGATGAGTTGTAATTAATTGGCTCAGTTAATTGAGTCAAGTCCCGTTAGATTAATTCAAACAGTTTGTTGAATTAATTGTGAGTTCAGTTAGTTAATGCTTGCATGCATGTAACTGCTACACTTCAAATAACTAAATATTCTCTAATAAATAACTCGTGCATGTCAATTCAGTTAGAGACCTAGTTGAGATCAGAGGAAGGGACAATGTACTATGAGTTGGAGGATTTTTCCTATATAGGAAACTCATCCATGTAGAAGGAATTATCTCCTTCAGGTTTGTGCAGTTATTTTTGAGCCAAGTGAGTAGTGTGAGGTGGGAATTCACACAAGTGGAAGCACTGGACCCATGAAAAATTGTGCAAGGAAATAGGAGGCTTGGAGGGCAGAGGAGAAGGTTGTGAGAGCCTTTCACTGTCTATGGGCAACATTGTTTGATTGCAGAGAGAGCAGGATAGCTTGAGACCTAATTCTTTTTGTAACTTGAACAAGATTTCCACTTGTATGATAATACAAATATTGGGGTTTTGGGTTGAGGTTTTCCCCAGGTTGTTTCTTCTATTTTATCTTATTCTCAGTTATATGTGTTCTCATTGATCTTGCTCAATTTGATTAGGCTTACACAAAGTTTATTGTAGAAGTAAATCTTGTATTTTGCTTTAGTCTATTGCATAATCTGCTGATCTACAGTCAAAATTTCTACATGGTATTAGAGAAAAGGTGATCAAAGAGAATAACAGTACGTAAGAAGGGAGAAGTTAGAAGTTTGAGGTTTCTGAATATATAATTTGAGTTCTTATCACATCCCAATTTCACCAATGGCATTCAATTGTTTAAGACTTGAGTATGCCCTTGATGGTAGCTCGAATTATATAGCCTGGAAGGATCAAATGGAAGAAATATTAGAGGATAATGGTCTAAAGGACTTCTTTGATAAAGAAGTCCCCAAGCAGACTCATGCTACAAAATTAACGAAATGCAAGAAATTTGTGGCTAGCGCAAGGAGAATCCTTCTGGAGGGAGTTCAAGACCACATAGTCTAGAGTTTCTATGGGAAGGAGACACGATTTTCAATGTGGAAAGCATTGGAAGATATATATCAGAACAACAACAATCAAAGGAAGCTAGCGCTGAAAGACAAGCTTCGAAAAATCAAGTATTAAAAGGGCGAGACGATCTCTACATATCTGAGCAAGCTCACCACCAATAGGGATGAGCTTGGAAGTGTAGGGATCACGATAGTCAATGATGACATGGTGACTCTTGCACTCCTCAGTCTTCCTAAGAGATGGCATAGCTACCATGACTCGGTTAATGGAAGAGAAAAACTGCCAGATTGGGAATGACTTTCATTAGATTGATGCATGAGGAGATAAAAAGAAGCACTAGAGATGGTTCTTCATCCAAGGAGGATGAAGAAAACTGCACCTTAGCGAGTAAGGAAAATAAAGGGAAGGAGAAGGATTCTCATTCCAAATCGAGTTCTTCCTATGGTGGGAAGAAGTTTGACAAATCGAAAGTGTGATGCTTTCATTGTCATGAGGTGGGCCATTTTGCTACAAATTGTCCACTGAAGAAATCCAAGATGTGATCCAAGAAAGGATCTGAAGGTGAGGCATTGGCCTCACAGTTTGAGTTTCATTTCACCCTCTTCGCATGCATGGTTTCATCCATGGTGGGATGTGGTTGGTTTCTTGACACTGGAGCTTCATTTCACATGACCAATGACAAGAGTTTGTTTAGTACCTTGGAGGAGAAAGATCTCTAGATACTCATAGAGATGGGTAATGATGAAAAGTATAGTGTCTCAGGTGTAGGAATGGTTGTTTTTTAGAGGGAGCATGGAGCTCGCATTACCTTGACAGATGTCAAGTATGTACCAAGATTGAAGAAAAACTTGGTGTTGATCGCAATGCTAGAAGACAGAGGCTATGATGTAGTCTTCAGTAAGGGAAAGGTTTTCTTTAGACACATCATCGTGAGACAGGTGAGGTAAATCGGTTCACGAGTCAAGAACATGTATGCTATTGAGGTTCAAGATGCATGCAAAGCCTTGAGGAGCAAGGAAAATATTGGAGACTCAGTGGTTCAGAGGGAGAGTACAATATCTCTCAACATGTAGTGACAGAAGAAGTCTCAAACAATTATGGAGGAGCCACAATTGGTGAAGCAGCTTTAGGAGGTTTTGGATAGCCACAACTAGAGAAATCGAGAGGAGACCGAGTGGAGGAATCCACTCATGCAAAGAGCTCCGATAGTGGGAAAATGTGAGCCAAGTCGGTAGAGATATCACATACATCCATACTTTCAGATCGTAGGTGGGGGATGTGGAGTGAGAGTTCCAAGAAGGTTAGAATAGTGGCAGGATCATTGAGGTACCCAACCTCTTTTATTAGACCTTGCTATGGGAGCCCCAATGAGGAGTAGCAGCACCGGATATGTGGTTAGAGACGGACGTGGATGGAGTGGCAGCAAGAGCTACAATGTAGGACTCTCAAGACTGTGCAGAGCTAGGAAGCTACAGCAATATGAGAGGCACAAGAGTGTTGCACTAGTGTAGGATAGCATAGAGAGGTGTGCAACGGTGCGAGATGCATGGAGCGTTGTAGTAGCTTAGAGGTTAGAGAGGGAGCACTTGTTAGTGGCATAGGTAGCTTCAACATCAGAGGATGTTTCTAGCCCAACAGGGAGGTTAGTTGGGAGATTTTTTTTTGTTTCTAGAGTCGCTAGAGCAGCAACACTTGGGAGAAGTGTTGCATGCAAAACATTCCAAAGGTTCAGGATTGGGTTCGAGTTGAAAGCCTTTCTTATTGAGAGGGAGTGTTGAAATGGAAACAAGAAATGATAAAAATAGAACTGCTAGAAATAGCACTGCTATAAATAGCGGTTTGGGTACCAGTGTTGGATATAGCAGCAAGGAATGAAAAATGGAAGTGCTATAAATAACATTGCTAAAAATAACATTTCGGTATGGATTCGAGTTTTAGTTAGTCCCTAAACTAAAATAGAGAATTAAAATCTGAATTTGATCTTAGGAGCTATTTGTAAGATAATTAATTAATTCATCTTGAATTAATTAGTTGTAGAAAATCAAACATGAAGTCTATGTGCGAACATGCAACAGTTTCTCCATTGATTGAGGAATTTATCCATCACTTAAAGAGATAAGGATGAATTGTAATATTGGGTTGTAATTAGTTGGCTGAGTTAATTGAGTCAAGTCCAGTTAGATTAATTCAAACAGTTAGCTGAATTAATTGTGAGTTCAGTTAGTTAATGTTTGCATGCATGTAACTGTTGCACTTTAGATAATTGAATATTCTCTCATAAATAACTCATGCATGTCAATTCAGTCAGAGACCCAATTGAGATCACAGGAAGAGATAGTGTCCTATGAGTTGGAGGATTTTTCCTATATAGGAAACTCATCCACGCAGAAGGAATTATCTCCTTCAGGTTTGTGCAATTATTTCTGAGCTAAGTGAGCAATGTGAGGTGGGAATTCACACAAGTGGAAGCACTAGACCCAAGGAAAAATTGCACAAGGAAATAGGAGGCTTGGAGGGCAGAGGAGAAGGTTGTGAGAGTCTTTGACTATCTATGAGAAACATTATTTGATTGCAGAGAGAGAAGGATAACTTGAGAGCTGATTCGTTTTTTGACTTGAAGAAGATTTCCACTTGTATGATAATATAGATATTGGGGTCTTAGGCTGAGGCTTTCCCTGGGTTATTTTTTCTATGTTATATGTGATTGATTTCTCATTCTTAGGTATATGTGTTCTCATTGATCTTGCTCAATTCGATTAAGCTTCCACAAAGTTTGTTGTAGAAATAGATCTTGTATTTTGCTTTAGTCTATTGCATAATTTGTTGATCTACAGTGGGAATTTCTACAATCAATATTTATAATGTCCCTTTACCATGAGAAAATGACTTGAAAAGTAGGAGTGTCTCAATATTTGCACATTAAACAAGGGGATGAGGATTGAGCGGATCAACATAATATTCCATTTAATGCAATAATGACATCCCCAAGGGATGAATAAATAGGAAGGACCATAAGTAGCATAAGTAATCTCATGGTTTGAGTAAATAGAGAAGAGATAAGCTTTATCCTATAGAAGATAGTGCTTTTGATCTACCATGTACTATTTTTCCTATGAATTAGGGGTGCTAACTGCAATGTGCATATCATAGCCAACTAGACATTCCTAATTTATGTAGACTCATTGACTCATGGTATTCAAGCAAGACTTGAGAAGAATAACTTTCATGTGAATTTAAGGTAATCTATCAACAAGTGTGATGAATGAGATAACATATAGACAAATCTAATTAAATGTTATATTTGGTATATTTGAACTCTTTATAATGAAATAGTGTGTATTTTGAATATGATATAATTGGAGGTGCTTTTTCTTCTAGGAAAACTACGTGGAGTATGGTCTTTATTGAACATAGTCTTTATTATTGACTTTATAGATATCAAATAATCATGGAAAGTTTTAGGGTTTAAATTTTTCCAATAAATTAATTTTCCATTTTTTTTTTTTTAAAAATTCATTTATTTTTGTTAAATAATTTTATAAATAAAAATATTCTATTTTAAAAAACGAATTTTGTTTTTTATAATTATATAGAATATTTAAAATTTAATTATTTTTACAAAATATTATTAGTTAAAACCACTAAACAAGTATATAATTAAAATTAAAATAAATAAATAAATATAAATAGATGAGTAAACAAATCATGATCCGAACAAATTATTACAACCTGCAACTTTTAATAATAATAATATAGAATTACTTGTACATGTTATTTATACATTTCAAAATTTAATTGGTAAAACCTACAAATATAGTGACATTAAAATTTAAACACATACAAAAGCCGACACCATTTCTATTGTTGCGTGCTTTGATCACATATTTTGTTTCAAAAGTGAGCCAACAACCAGGACAATTTTGTTTCTAACATATACGAGATAAGTGGGCCAACCACCAAGATCAGTTTTGTTTCTAACACAGATACAGAGTCAATATAGTAATATGAATTCTTGGATATTAAAAGACGTAGACATTCCGCAATGTGTGTAACCAAAATAAACAGGGATTGCACTCACTTAGTTTAATGTTTGGTTTAGAGGTTGTATTCGAGGAATTCCTGCAAAGTGTTTATTTGACTCATATTTACCATCGCTAAACTCAGATTCGGAGCTCAGCGCTGGAAGGCAAAGCACCTCGAATTATATCATATTGTTCCCAAAATCCTGGAATAAGTTTTTACGTATAAACGATCACAACTATCTCATTAAACTGTATTCCGCCGATCAAAAGCATTTTAATTTTTTCATAGTTAGTTTACCATAGTGGGTCGGTTTAACAACGAAACAAAGATACTAAAATTTTGAGAAGCTCGTTAGAAATTGGTCATCTCATAAAATACTTTAATTCCTCCAAAAATATTTAAACCTAAAACTTAAAACCCAACACTATACCACTGATAAATCATTACATATCCGTAACCTAAATATATACGCTTTTCATAAACATTACAATACTAAATATATATGCTAAAGGAGCATAGATATATATATATATATATATTGCACTGCTCAATATATATTGTTTATATAGCAATAACAGCGTACATGTTTCCCCTTGATTCAAGTCACTGATAAACACACTATTTTGTCACCGTATATGTTCGAAACTAAACACAGTACTGTCACCGTATCAGTTCGAAGGAGTTTCGAAGAGGTTGTGACCCAGGAAAATTATGATTATGAAATTTGTTTACCAAACAAGCGTGCTTCTGTCTTGGCTTGGAAGGTTATGCAATTTTTTTTCGATTGTCAGGGTTTACCTATTTTGAATTTTGATTCACAGTTGTTGTGCTACTCTCCAGAGTTCAAACCACCTCCACACCTACCTCTGCATTGAAAAGAGTGAACACCAAAGTTCTTTTGTTTACTAATGATTGGTGTGCAGAAAAGCTAATCTCAGGCATAGCTATAGAGCCATATTTATAGGGTTAATCCTTTCTGCAAATGATTAAAGGTAATTCCACCGTACCTAAGGGCAAACTAACACTGAAAAGTGGCAAACCAATCATTTTTTATGATTGTACTTCAGCTTTAAGCAACTTTCTCAGGTCAAAAAAATTGATTCAGTGAATGCTCAGATATCTGAACTCTATGCACCATACAAACTACCAACATGGCTATCTGCTAAGGAACGTGGAGTTACATCCAAAGCCGAAAACCCGTTCTGCCAGGACCCCACAAATTTGCATGGAAATGCAAAGGTGGATGGCAGTCCAAACCTCGCTTATAACGAAGCGCCCACGTGATGATGATGAGTTCCGTAGACTGGCCGTACTGACAAATGATACAAGCTTGAACAATTCATCGATGCAATCGCTCAGAGCATGCTCACTTAGCCTTTAAGCTCTCAGGTTCTCCATAAGTGTGGGCGTTATAGTAAAGTCATATCAGAGTTTTTCAAGGTTCCATTCCAATGGAGAATCATTGTATTAGTATCTGCAAATACCATCTAGAAAGCCCAGAAGGTTCTTATTCAGATGATAATCAGGCCGATGATCATGAGTATCCTCCTTATGCAGACGATGCCCAATATTTTGACATTGATATTTCAGTGCCCTTTCCCCCAGCTGACACAACCCCAACCTCAAGCCCAAAAGAGAATCAAAGCCAAGATCAATTTGCATTCAATTTCTTTAATCATAGTGCAAATTCCGCAAATCCAAATCACTGCATCTCTCCTGCAGATAACTTGTTTTACCAAGGCCAGCTGCTTCCCCTGCAACTAATTCCCACCCCTCTTCAGTATGATATTGATGTCAAGAATATTCATGCCTGGCTGCACTCTTCCAGTAACGTCCCTGCAAGAGTCAAGACTCACTTCCCCAAGTTGCTCAAAATTGCTACCAAGTTGAAGATATATTTGTTTGGATTTAGAAAGTTGCCTAAACATGGCATGGAATTGCAGTCTCCTTCTGCTGAATATACAAGTACTGGTACTGGTACGGGCTCTCCCGTGCCGAAGCAGAATAGATTCCTTACAGTGAAATTCAAGCTGGAGGAAGTACCGTTGGTGTCTCTTTTCAATAGAGATAATTTTATGAATGCCAAGAGAGATGACAACAATCATGGGTTTCAAAAGAAACCAGAAAGTGTTGATGATGGAGATGGTCAGATTTGTCAAAATATGTATAGAGACAAGAAGCAACCAAAGGAGATTGTTGGGAAGTATGTGAAGAAGGTTAAGCCTCCTTATGTTCAGATTTCACAGAGGTCTAATGATAAAATTAGGTCCAGAGATGTTGGGGAAGCGGGGTTTAAAAATGGAGTCAAAAATGACAGATGTCAGGTTTCAGTGAGGAGAGACAAGCAGATGTCATTTACAGATTTTTCTGGTACCTTGAAGATGGTTTATAAGTACTTGGGTAAGGGGAAACAACCGCCTTCTGTTATGCAGCAGCTTCCTAACTACTACCATAGTGAAAGCACATTGATGGAGGTACATAGTGTTATCCAAGAAGCCATCGCTCACTGCAAGCAGTCCAATTACAGTCATTTATGGTAAGTATGTTGGTAGCAACCCTACTGTCTATATACAACCATTCCTCTTCTGCAATGGTGTTTGCTAAGGCTGATAATAACTCCTAGTGTTGTTATGCCTGCTGAACTTAATGGGGGTTCCGCTTATGTTTTCAGTGTTCACAGGGACCTTGTAGATCCTGATAGGCATCACTACCTATCACTCGTATTCTTTGTGCAACGGTCTCTGCATAGCCTCGCCTTGTTCCTTTGTCACTTTCTCATCACAATTGATTTTGGTTTTCATTTTGAGCTGGCTATCTCCAAGTCTCGGCCTTAAATGCATATCTTTAGAGCTAAAATGTTTAGAATTCCAAATTCCATCCGATTAAACATCCAAGTTCTCACTCTTATTCCCCATCCTCATAATTCAGAGCTCAAATATGTAAATTCCAAATTCCAACTGATGGATGTCTTATCAGACATCCATGTTCTCAGTCTCATTCCCCATCCTCATTGACATTATTCTCATTCCTCATCCTCATAGACATTATTCTTATTATTTTCATTTAGGAAACCAATGAAAGAGAACATATAATCTTGAGACAATTTTTATTTCCCAAACAAATGTGGAAGTGTACATAAATCTATACCAATGTTGAGGTCAAATAGCCCTGGAGTATGTTTGAGCACTCAAAATCGAAATCAAAACATATAAAAACTTATCACTAATGTTGAACAGCCATTGAAAATGCATAAGCTGACCTAGATTTAGCCTTTACTCCATGACTGCTGCCCTGATGCAGACTAGACATTATCTTCTCTAACATATTATCAGAATTGTTTCCAAGTCCAGAATTAGTTGTGTGATATCTCAAATGTGAACTTAAAGTATATTACATTAGCATTGTACTAAAAACTTCTCAATTTTCTTATTACATATATTCGTAACTGTCAAATTTCAGATGTTCCGCTGAGACGTACAAGATGGACAAAAGGGTTATCGCTCCAGGCTCATCATTGAATTCCCGCAATTGTGTTTCCGAAGATGTCACAGAAAGCTGTTGTCTATCTTCAAAGGAAATTAAATAATTAGAAGAATGATACACTACTATACATAATTTTCCTGTTTTGTGAAGATGTGATAGAGAAAAAATGATACATAAAATGTGGGCAAGATATACAGAGTATGAAGTTTTTCTATATGTTGGAAATGTTATGATGTACATGTTTATATGGACAGATGGACTGGTTTATATATATCAATATGGTTTTTTCCTTGCCGGAAAAAAAATAAATGTAAATGCTAGTTGTTCGACAGATCCATTCTTAGATGTTGTGTCCAAGATTTATCGCTAATGGTATATATCTTGATTTTTATGTCTCCAATAGATATTTCGATGTAATTGAAGGAAATGTTCAGGTTTGATGGTATTCACACTATCCTGAGGAACTGAAGGTGAAGGTGAAGCTTTGTTTGTGATATTTTACGCTGTAAATTATTTGGGCACAGTTTTTTCTTCCATTCACATGAAGCATACCTACAATTCCAGTCACACGAGCTGTCATTGTAGTATCCTCCCCTATTCTCAAGTGCGTGTGTGATACATTTATGCAACATTTGAACTGCAAGTGTCTTTTGTCGTTGGGATGACTTAGCTCTATGTTGAATTTGAATTTGGTTGTTTAAATTGCATTGTTTAAATTGCTTGTGATCCAGTTTATGCTTTGTTTACTGATATGGATTTGATGTGTTTAGGTTATTGGAATTGTTACTTTAATATTTTGCTGATTGATTTTTTTGATTTGAGGTTTTAAAGTGAAAGATGTTAACATATTTGGAATTGGTCACTTCAATTATTTTGTTAATTAATATTTTTGATCTAATGGTTTAAATTGAAAAATGTTAAGATATTCTAATAATGACCATTTATAAATAAAATTGAAAATTTTAACTTGCTTATATATTTAAATTAAATATTTAAACCAGGTTAAAAATTAATTTTTACCAAATCATCATTTAGATTTTTGTTTGTATTTTCTTAAACTATTAGAGAAAAATGAAGACACTTATATAAATTACTGAATAATCACGTTAAAAATGATAAATTTTTAATAAATACAATTAAAACGTGGGCGTGCCTCTTAACTGTATTAGTTACAATCTAAATAGGGTCATTACCATGTGAGTTACAATTAGCACCATCACTAAATTGTGTGGGTTACAATTAGCGCCATGCACATAACCATTGGTAGTTGAAGTTAAAGTTTGAGACCATAATTTTTTTAGGTTTTGATTTCATTATAAATATGATATAAATTCGTTTTAATCTCATATAATAAGACATTGTATACGGTTAATTCTAAATGTTAGTAAAATAATGTATAATAATATAAACGGTGGTAAATGGTTTATAATTTAGTCAAAGTGTATTACATGACACTGTTTTAAATTTATTATTTCTTAGGTTTTTAATGTTTTAATATGTGGATTCGTAGGTTTTATAAAAATATATTGTTTTAATTTCATTATTTCTTAGGTTTTCAAGGTTTTAATTTGTAGATTTGTAGGTTTTATAAGAAAAATAGGGTTTTTATTATAAGGTGTTAATATAATAGAATGCGTTTTATTATTATGAAATTTATATTTAGGTTTGTTATTAAGTTAGGTTTTTTAAGTTTTTATTGTTTATTATTAGGTTTAGGTGTTTTAATTATTATTATAATTTTTTTAATAATTCTTAATTTTTAATTAAAGTAGTAATATAAAAATAAGATTAAGTTTTATAAACATTTATAATAATATTGATATTTTTGTTATTGAAATTAAGTTAAATTATATATATATTTTTATATTAAAATAATGTTCATAATATTATTATTTGTATTAATAATAATATAAATTGTAATATAATATAATAATGTTACTATTATGATAGTTGTATTTACTATTGTGGTTGATATATTTCATGGTTAATCAATATTAAGTTTAAGGGTTATTTTTTGTAGTCAATGTTTAAATACTCAGATTGTGATTGAATTTGGTCAATTTATATATACTATATTTGTCGATAATCAACCTTATTCAATCAAAGATTCCTAGTTAACATGGCTCAACCATATTCAATTAAAGTGAACCATTGTTGACAAAAGTCATTCATTTCCAACCTTAGTTCACTAGGGTTATCTATCATATTCTACTAATAATCATATTATTAAAAAATTAATATTATTAATTATCAATCATATGGTTATCAACCATATTCAATTATAGTCTACCATTGTTGACCAAAGTCATTGATTTAATATTTGGCTTATAATATTTTGGTTTCTAATATTAAACCACATTTACCAATGTAGTTTCTCATATATACAGGTTTCTTATATATTTTGTAAATGTGGTTTCTTAATACGAAAATCAACCATGGTCAACCATCTTTATTTTAGGGTTTATAATGTTTATCTTATTCTTTATATACCTTGGTCTATAGTATTAATGCCTTGGTTTTAATATTATTCCCTTGGGGTTTTAGTATTAATCTTGTGGGTTTATTATTCCCAAGGGAATAATAATTAAAATATCATGGGTTTATTAATCTAGAGGTTCAACAATGGTCAAGCATGGTCCAACGTTGCATTGTGAAAAAGATTGTGTCAATATGAACATCAACCATGGTCAACCTTGTTTATTTAAGAGTTTATAATATCTATCTTTGGATTTATATACTTTGCATTTATATTATTCCCTTATGTTTAATATTACTCCTTCGAGTTTATAAACCCTTGGGTTTTTAGTATTAATCTCTTTGGTTTATTATTCCCTTGGATATATAATATCAATCACGATCAACCGTGGTCAATCATGGCAACACATGGTCAACAATGGTCAATGTTGGTCAACGATGGTCAGCCATTTTTTATAGAATAAATGCCAACCATATTCCAACATTGAATTGTGACAAAGATTGTCTTAATACGAAAACCAATCCTTGGGTTAATATGGTCCGACATCACATTGTGGCAAAGATTGTTTCGATATGGAAATCAATCATGGCCAAGCATAGTCAACCATCATCCTACATTGCATTGTGAAAATGACTCTCTCAATATGAAAATAAACCATAGTCAACCATGTTTATTTTTGGATTTATAATATTTAGCTTAGGTTTATATACACGATGTTTATAATATTCATCCCTTGGGTTTAATATTATTATCTTGGCTTATATATTGAATTAAATTCAACCATTGTTGACGAAAGTCATTCATTGTCAACCTTAGTCAACTATTGTTGTCAATCATATTATACTAATAATCATATTACTAAATATTTAATATTATTAATTATCAATCATATGGTTATCAACCATATTCAATTATAATGAATCATTATTAACCAAAGTTATTCATTGAATATTTGGTTTATAATATTCGGTTTTCTAATATTAATCCACATTTACCAATGCGGTTTTTCATATATTCAGATTTCAAAAATATTTGGTTAATGTGGTTTCTCAATATGAAAATCAAACATGGTCAACCATATTTATTTTCGCGTTTATATACTTTTTGTTTATAATATTAAGTCCTTGGTTTTAATATTATTCCCTTGGGTTCATAATCCCTCAGGATTTTAGTATTAATCTTGTGGGTTTATTATTCACGACGGAATAATAATAAACATATCATGGGTTTATTAATCTAAGGATTCAACAATGGTTGAGCATGATACAATGTCGCATTGTGAAAAATATTGTCTCAATATGAAAATCAACCATGGTCAACCATGTTTATTTAAGGGTTAACAATATTTATCTTACAGTTTATATACCATGCATTTATATTATTTCCTTGGGTTTAATGTTATTCCTTTGGTTTTATAATCCCTTGGATTTTTAGTATTAATCCATTCGCTTTATTATTCCCTTGGGTTTATAATATGAGTCTCGTTCAACCACAATCATGGTCCAATAACACATTGTGACAAAGATTAGCTCAATATGAAAATCAACCATGGTCAATGATGATCCAACATCACGTAAGATTGTCTCGATATGAGAATCAATGATGGTCAACCATGGTCACATATGGTTCTACACTGCATTGTGATAAGGATTGTCCCAATATGAAAATCAACCATGCTAAACCATGTTTACATTGTCAACCTTAGTCAACTATGGGTATCAATCATATTCTACTAATAATCATATTATTAAATAATTAATATTATTAGTTATCAACATATGGTTATCAACCATACTCATTTATAGTCAACCTTTGTTGACCAAAGTTATTCATTGAATATTTGGTTATAATATTCGAGGTTCTAATATTAATGCACATTTACCAATGTAGTCTCTCATATATTTTGATTTTAATATATTTGGTAAATGTGGTTTCTCAATATGAAAATCAACCGTGGTCAACCATCTTTATTTTATGGTTTATAATATGTACCTTACAGTTTATATAGCTTGGGTTTATAATATTAATAGCTTGGTTTTAACATTATTCCCTTGGGTTCATAATCTCTTGGGGTTTTAATATTATTCTTGTCGGTTTATTATTCCCAAAGAAATAATAATAAAAACATGTTGGGTTTATTAAACTAAGGGTTTAACAATGGTCGAGCATGGTCTAACATCACATTGTGAAAAAATATTATCTCAATATGAAAATCAACCATGGTCAACCATGTTTATTTAAGGGTTTATAATATTTATCTTAGGTTTTATATATCTTGGCTTTATATTATTCCCTTAGGTTTAATACTATTTATTTTGCTTTATAATCCCTTGGGTTTATAACATCAATCATGTTCAACCATGGTCAATGGTGGTCAATGTTGGCAACCATGGTCAACCATGTTTTATAAATTCAATCGTGGTCAACCATATTCCAAAGTCACATTGTGACAAAGATTTTCTCAATATGAAAATCAACGCTTCGGTTAATATGGTCTGATGTCGCATTGTGATAAATATTGTCTCAATATGAAAATCAATCATGGTCAAGCATGGTCAACCATCATCTTTTGTTGTATTGTAAGAAGGATTGTCCCAATATGAAAATCAACCATGGTCAACCATGTTTATTTTAGGGTTTATAATATTTATCTTATGGTTTATATACATTGGGTTTATAATATTTATCCCTTGGGTCAAACATGGTCCAACGTCACTCTCTAACAAAGATTGTCTCTATACGAAACTTAATCATGGTCACCTATGGTCCTAAATTCCATTGTGACAAGGATTACCTCAATATGAAAAGAAACCATGGTCAACCATGTTTATTTTAGGGTTTATAATGCTCACATTAGGGTTTATATACCTTGGGTTTAAAATATTAATCCGTTGGTTTTAATATTATTCCCTTGGGTTAATAATTCCTTGGGGTTTTAATATTAATCCCTTATGGTCAATCATGGTCAACAATGGTCAATGTTGGTCAACCATGGTCAACCATATTCCAATGTCATATTGTGATAAAGATTGTCTCAACATGAAAATCACCGCTTAGGTTAATATGGTCTGATGTCACATTTTGATGAATATTATCTTGATATGAAAATTAATCTTGGTTAAGCATGGTCAACCATCATCCTACATCACATTGTGACAAAGATTGTCTCAATATGAAAATCAACCATGGTCTACCATGTTTATTTTAGCGTTTATAATATTTATCTTAGGTTTGATATACATTGAGTTTATAATATTCATCCCTTGGGTTAACCATTGTCTAGTGTTGCTTTGTGACAAATATTGTCTCAATATGTTAATAAATCATGGTCAACCATGATCACCTATTGTCCTATTGTGGCAAGGATTGTCTCAATATTAAAAGCATCTATGGTCAACCATGTTTATTTTAGGATTCATAATACCTATGTTAGGGTTATATACCTATGGTTTATATTATTAATTCCTTGGGTTAATAATCCCTTGGGGTTTTAGTATTAATCCCTTGTGTTTATTCATTAATAGTCAACTATGGTGAGTGATGGTCAACAATAGTCACCAATGGTCATTAACGGTCAACCATGGCCAACAATGATTGTTTACAATAGTCAACGATGGTCAAACATCATAAACCATCATCAACCATAGTCAACAATGGTCAACGTTTGCAATGATGGTCAACCATGGGTTACAACCATGTTTAGGCATGGTCAACGATGGTACAACATCACATTGTTACAAATATTGTGTAAAAATGAAAATAAACCTTGGTGAACCATGTTTATTTTAGGGTTTATAATATTTATCTTAGGGCTTATATATCTTGGGTTTATAATAAAAATTCCTTTGATTTAATATTATTCCCTTGGGTTTATAATCATTTGGGTTTTTAGTATTAATCCCTTGGTTTTATTATTCCGTTTGGTTTCTAATATTGGTCCCTTTGGCTTATTTCTCTAAGAGTTCATATTCCTAAAGTATAATAGTATTCATAAGGTCTATAACATAATAATTAGGGTTCATATATAATTATTTTTATAATATAGTTCTTGTATAATACATATAATTATTATAAGTATAATAATTACGATAATAATTATAATATTTGTGTTTATAATATTGATTTTTTAAATATTTTGGTTTATAACATGACTCATAGGTTTCATATGTTAATATTAGAGTATATAATATTAATCCTAGGGTTTACAACCATTGTTTATCATGGTCAACTATGGTGAGTCATGGTTTACAAAGGTCAACCATGTTTATTTTAGGGTTTATAATATTTATCTTAGGGCTATATATGTTAGGTTTATAATGTTCATCACTTATGTTTAATATTATTCTCTTGGGTTATATATTGAATTAAAGTCAATCACTGTTGACCAAAGTCATTCATTGTCAACCTTACTCAACTATGGTTGTCAATCATATTCTACTAATAATCATATTACTATATAATTCATATTATTAATTATCAATCATCTTGTTATCAATCATATTCAATTATAGTCAACCATTGTAGACCAAAGTTATTCATTGAATATTTGGTTTATAATAGTTGGATTTATAATATTAATCCACATTTACCAATGTGGTTTCTCATATATTCAGGTTTCTAATATATTTGGTAAATGTGGTTTCTCAATATGAAAATCATTTTGGTCAACCATATTTATTTTAGGGTTTACAAACCTTGATTTTATAATATTAATTCCTTGGCTTTAATATTATTCCCTTGGTTTCATAATTTCTTGGGGTTTTAGTTTTAATCTTGTGGGTTTATTATTCACAACGGAATAATAATAAAAATATCTTGGGTTTATTAATCTAAGGGTTCAACAATGGTCAAGCATGGTCCAATGTCACATTGTGACAAAGGTTGTCTCAATATGAAAATCAACCATGGTCAACCATGTTTTTTTAACTGTTTATAATATTTATCTTAGGTTTTATATACCTCGCGTTATATTATTCCCTTGGGTTAATGTTATTCCTTTGGGCTTATAATCCCTTGGCTTTTTAGTATTAATCCATTGGGTTTATTATTCCCTTGGGTTTATAATATCAATCATGTTCAACCATAGTCATGGTCCAATGATGCATTATGACAGAGAATGTGTCAATATGAAAATCAAGCATGGTAAATTGTGCTCTCGCATCATTTAAGATTGTCTTGATGTAAAAACGAGTCATGGTCAACCATGGACAGCTATGGTCCTACATTGCATTATGACTAGGATTTTCTCAATATCAAAATCAACCATGGTAAACCATGTTTACATTATCAACCTTAGTGAACTATGGTTATCAATCATATTCTACAAATAATCATATTATTGAATAATTAATATCATTAGTTACCAATAATATGGTTATCAACCATATTCAGTTATAGTCAACCATTGTAGATGAAATTTGTTCATTGAATATTTGGTTTATAATATTCAAGGTTATAATATTAATGCACATTTACCAATGAAATCTCTCATATTTTTGGGATTCTAATATATTTGGTAAATGTGGTTTACTCAATGTGTAAATCAACCATGGTCAACCATCTTTATTTTAGTGTTTATAATATTTATCTTAGGGTTTATAGAGTTTGGGTTCATAATCTCTTAGGGTTTTTCTATTAATCTTGTGGGTTTATTATTCCCAAGCTAATAATAATAAAAATATCTTGGGTTGAGTAATATAAGGGTTCAACAATGCTTCAACATGGTCTAATGTCACATTGTGACAAATATTGTCTCAATATGAAATAGACTATAATCAAACATGTTTATTTAAAGGTTTATAATATTTATCTCAAGGTTTATATACCATGGGTTTATATTATTCCCTTGGTTTTAATATTATTTCTTTGGATTTATAATCCCTTGGGTTTTTAGTATTAATCCCTTGGGTTTATAATATCAATCATGTTCAACCATGGTCAAACATGGTCAATCATGGTCAACGATGGTTAACGTTGGTCAACCACATTCCAATGTAACATTGTGACAAATATTTTCTCAATATGAAAATCAACCCTTTGGGTAATAGGGTCCGATGTTGCATTGTGATAAAGCTTGTCTCAATATGAAAATCAATCATAGTCAAGAATGGTCAACCATCATTCTACATCGCATTGTGAGAAGGATTGTCTCAATATGAAAATCAGCCATGGGGTTTATAATATTTATCTTATGGTTTATATATATTGGTTTTACAATATTCACCTCTTGGATCAACCATGGTCCAACATCAATTTGTGACAAATATTCTCTCGATATGAAAATCAATCATGGTTAACCATGGTCACCTATGTTCTAACATTGCATTGTGACAAGGATTATCTCAATATGAAAAGGATCCATGGCCAACCATGTTTATTTTCACGTTTCTAATATTTATATTAGGGTTTATGTACATTGGGTTTATAATATTAATCCCTTAGGTTTAATATTATTCCCTTGAGGTTTTAGTATTAATCCCTCATGGTCAATCATGGTCAATCATGGTTAGCCATGGTTAGCCATGTTTTATAAATTCATTCACGATCAACCATATTCCAATGCTACATTGTGACAAAGATTGTCTCAATATGAAAATCAACCCTTGGGTTAATATGGTCTAACGCCACATTATGATAAAGATTGTCTTGATATGAAAATCAATTATGGTCAAGCATGTTCAACTATCATCATACGTCACATTGTGACAAGGATTGTCTCGATATTAAAATCAACCATAGTCAACCATGGTCAACCATGTTTATTTTAGGGTTTATAATATTCATCCCTTGGGTTTATAATATTCATCCCTTGGTCAACCATGGTCTAGCGTCACTTTGTGACAAAGATTATATCGATATGAAAATAAATCATGGTCAATCATGCTCACCTATGGTCCTACATTGCATTGTGAGAAGGATTGTCTCAATATGGAAAAAAAACATGGTCAACCATGTTTATTTTAGGGTTTATAATATTTATATTAGGGTTATATACCTTGGGTATTTAATATTAATCCCTTGGGTTCAATATTATTCCCTTGGATTTGATATTATTCCCTCAGGTTAATAATCCGTTGAGTTTATTCATTAATAGTCCATGATTGTCAGCTATGGTCAATAATGGTCAACCATGGCCATTGATGGCCAACCATGGCCAACGATCATGATTTACCATAGTCAATGATGGTCAACAATGGTCAATCATAATCAACGATGGTCAACATTTGTCAACAATGGTCAACAACGGAAACCATGTTTAAGCATGGTCAACGATGGTACAACATCACATTGTTATAAAGATTGGGTCAAAATGAAAATAAACCATGGTGAACCATGCTTATTTTAGGGTTTATAATATTTATATTTGGGCTTATATACCTTGGGTTTATAATATGAATACTTTGGATTTAATATTATTCCCTTGGGTTTATAATATTGATCCCTTA
>APFE030573812.1:190961-214558 GCA_000404065.3 Pinus taeda | reverse complement strand
AGTAATAATAATAATAATAATAATAACATAATATTACATTAATATATAATATAATATTAATATAATAACTGTAAATTAGTAAATATGTAGTGATATGGTTTTCATTATTTATGTGGTTATTAATAATGAGAAATCATACACCTAATTAATTATTAATATGGTTGATATATGCATATCGATGTATATGAACCGCAATTGTAAATGTGGTTGTAAACGTCCTTCATATATGCCTATCGCCGTATATCAACCACATTGGTAAATGTGGTTGTGCTAGTTTATTTACCAAAAAAAAACTAATTCAATTTATTTCGAAAACATAAATTTCAAATAAATACACGCAGAGCTATGTATTTGAATTTGGTTAAATACTGAATTAAAAAATTTGTACATAAATATTTCTTTTAATCACTTTGGCTTGGATTAGTATACCGAATTAAAAAAGTCGTACATAAATCTTTTTGTATCACTTTGGCTTGGATTAGTGTTGCAGCTTCATTGAGCATTGTGCATATGTGAACATTAAATCATTAGAGAAAGATGGAAATAAACTAATGTAGATATGAGAGAATGTTTTACAATCTTGAATAAACTAAAATTGTGATGCAATTAGATCCTAGCTTAATATTCTGCAATGTTGAAATCAAATAAAATTGTCATGCAGATGAATTGCAATTAGATCCTACCAAGTTGGTGATAGTCCTAAGTTGAAAAATCCTAATGCTACAAGTAGAACTTGTGGATTTAACTATGGAGAATTCCATTTAATGTTTCAATTCTTTTGGACAATTACTAGTGAAATATGATTATGCCATTGTTGGAAATTTGATAATATAATTTTGGTAAAATTGCAATTTACTTTTGTTCTAACTGTTGTTATTTTGGATGTATAGATTGAACCATCACCTTGAGAAACATTTGATCCACCTAAATTATTCAATTTCAACAACACATATACACAATTCTAGTAATTCTTTTAGATTTCTATCTAGATTTTGGGCAAAATAAATCAGAAAAGATTAAAGAAATTGAATATTTAAACTATGAGGATAAAGATTCAGAAATTTCTACATTTTCCTGTATATCTTCAATATCCACATATTCTTTATCATCAAAATATTTTTCTCACTTCCTAGTTTTTGTAGATGGTTGTGTTTCTTAAATTGTTGATTTAGTGGCATCTTTTTTTTCAATAGAAAAAACATAACACTAAATTAGAGAAAATGTTTTAAATAAGTCATACTTGCTATTGAGGAATTTGGTCGTTGTCATACATGAGGGAACTAACGTAATCCAATGTTAGGTAGACAAAAAAACCTCCCTGAAACTTCTAAGGCAATATTCATTTGATCTCAAAGGAACTTTTCCATTCGAATTTCCACTTGGATTCAACAACAGAGAGAATTACATGAAATCAAAATGGATAAACTCAACAGAGAGACAATTGCACATAGGTACCTGTAAAAAAAATACAGAATGGAGTTTCACTAAATCACAAAAAAACCATGACTTTGGACAACCCCCTATGAAAAGAGTTCAAAATACATACGCCTAGGCAAGAGGGATAGACCACGCTTAGATAAAAAGTCAACCTCAAAATTTTGTTCTCTAAAAACATGTTGCAAGGATATCGACATGAAGAGATACTTTAATCCTGGGATCCTCTGCATCCAGTTTAAAAGGGAAGGAACTTGTAGGGAATTATGATCTTGTATCCATGTTATTGTAGAGAGAGAATCCTTAACAACTAATAGGTTATCAACACCGAGCCATTATGAAACCGGTAAGGCACCCCATAATGAAAGAATTTTTTCCCTATAGTTGTCCCAAAGCCAAAAAACCACTTGAATTGATAGGATCTCAATGGATTAATGTGGAGAGAAACTTGACAACCCCAATGACCTCTAACTAAGGCCATATCAAAGAAGAAAATCAGAAAATAGTCGGATAATCAACCAAAGAAATTCTGCTTGAGGATTCCATGGGGCTCCAAGGACCAATTTCTTTAAAGTAGGTAGCAATACGAAGAGAAGAAATTTTGACCTTAGGTTGAATACCTTGAAAAACATATTCATTACTAGAATGTCAGATTCCCCAAAAAATGTATAAAGCGATAAGCCTATATGATTTAGAGTGGCGTTCCCAAGAGCTAATCCATCTTGTGATTTAGGAGTTGTCTCCAGCAACTTAAATCCCCAACATATAGTAAACCTCGTTCCATATGTGTCGAGAAAATGGGTAGAGAATGAATGAGTGTAAAAAATCCTCCAGACCATATTTGTAGAGAACAAAACATCCAGACCCCACCATTCCTTTCTTCATAAGGGAATCCCAAGCTAAAATGTGGTTGTAGATTATAAGCCAAGTGAAACATAAGCGTTTGAGGGGGATTCGCAAGTCCACATATGAGTTGAGGGTCAGCAGAGTGGAGAGAATTAACACCATAAGTGATATGTTCATAAACTTCAGAAGCCATAATCCTACAATCATTATGTGACCCCTCCAAACCAATCTATAAGGACCATAAGAGAGTGTTATACTAGATTGACAAATATTTTCTGTATATGCTTCCCATTCAGCCCCTAGATGGGTTAGAATCCCAATTTCCCAAGCATGAGGCTAAGTTGGATTTGACAAGGCACTTTCATTAGTGGAATTTTGAGGTGTAAAATGGGCCTCCTATGGAAATAAAAAAATAATAGTTGAAATAATAAAATAAGATTAGATCACATCATCAAATTTTCGAGGGAAAAAAGAAAAAAAAAAATTCAACTCATCTTTTCATCTTATCTCCCTATGGGTTTACTCAAATTTCGAGTGGAACACATCGTTCGATGCAAAATTTGATTCCTCATCCAAGGATTACCCATGTTTCATACTTTTGCTTCACCGTCCTACATGAAAAATGATAAATACATGAAAAACGTGATTGCAATCACATTTTTTTTTCATGTATTGCGCATAGCAAGTTGGATCGAAAGTATGTAACATGGGTACTTGCTGGATGAGGACTTAAATTTTTCACCCAATGAGTACTACTGCTCGAAATTTAAGTAAAACCTTAGAGTGATAAGTTGAAAATACGAGTTGTAAAAGTAGTTTTATTATTTTGTTATTTTTTAATCCTTTTACTTTTTTACTCCAAAAATGGTTAATTATCCACCATTGTTGACATCATCCTCCTTAATCCTATTGGTTCTTATAAAGTTTATTTTGGTTTTACATTTCTTTTAGGAGACCGATTGTAGACCTAAAAATACCCCTAATGAGGGCCCCTCCTAATACTTTCCAAGTTGGAAAAACCCATTTGATTAAGGGAAAATATAATAGGGGTTGATAGAGAGTGGCTACGATGCATGCCTTTAATAGCATATAATCCCACCAATACCTTCTATCCATCTCAAATGGCACATCAATGATTGGTACCAAACGAAAGAATTGTAGTTCGTAAGCTTCTCCATGAGGCCAATTTGTCAGATTTCGATGTGGCTCCCTCACTTATCCACTCCTCCAAACCACACTGTCTGATTTATTTTTTTGTATGATGCTTTTCCAAAGCCCTTGTTCTCCAAAAATATTCCATAAACATGTAGCCAAGGGACCTAAATTGAAGCTTCTAAAATTCAAGATTCTCCAACCCCATTTATTTTTTGAACGAGAGATTAGATAGAAACCAACAAGAGGAACCTTCCTTTTGTTTCCCAACCCAAACCATAGGAATTTAGACAGAATAGATTTTTTTTTTTTTTTTTTATAATTTCCTGTGGAATGTAGAAGATATGGATCCAATATACTGGAATATCCTGAAAGACTACTCTGATCATGATGACTCCACCTCCTAAAGTAAGTCATTTATCATCCAAAAAAAATAACATCTCGAATTTTTGTACAAGGCAATCCCAATCAAAGTTTTTATATCCATAGAGCTTTAAGAAGTAGCCCAAATATTTGAAATCAATAGATAGAGGGCATATATCAAACTAAAACATATTTGAAATTATTTTTAACTCCATTGAGTCACCTTCATAAGTGATTAAGTTTGTTTTATCGTTGTTAATTTGATACTAGAATCCTTACAAAATTTATGAAAAATGTTGTCGAAAGCTACCCATTTTGAAAATCTACTAGTCTCTACATAGATAATGTCATCCACAAACAGTAAATGTTTGAGATCAAAATTGTTAGAAATTATACATCATTTAATTTCACCAACCTCCTTTCTATCCATTACCCCCCTACTAAGAGCCTTCATAACTAGGATGAATAATAAAGGAGATAATGCACATCCTTGTCTTAGTCCTCTGTTGATTTTGAAGAACTTGGCTGGATCTCCATCGATGAGAACAACCATAGATGTTGATTTCATACCTGCTATTATCCATTGGATGTGCCTATGTCTAAGTCCAATTTTATAGAGTATCATAGAGAGGAATTCCCAATCTACAAAATCATTTGCCTGATTGAAATCAATCTTCACTAAGAATGAATTTTGTTTCTTGGATTTGATTAAGTGGGTTGCTTCTTGATTTATTGCTATTGCGTCCTGGATTCTCCTGTTGACAGAAAACCAAACTGCTTCGGGAAAATATGAGGAGAGATAATATTTTTTACTGAGTTAGTGATGATCTTAGACATCATTTTATAGATAGAGCTGCATAATCAGATTGGCTTGTTAGGATTCCAAGAAACTCTTTTAGGTTGTAGCTCAGAGATGCCTAGTAACATATAAGTTCAACTATTGTTGTAGGTTTAATGGAAGGAATGATGGTTTGGTTCAAGCCAGATAACCACTTCTACTTTGTCTCACTCCAGACATGCGTGAACACCCTCAGACTACAAGGCTTTAGACCACCAATGCTCATAGTTTTAGATATAAGGTGAATATGGAGAATACTAACCACACCTGCAGATACTCAAGACCATGTGATGGCTGGCTGCAACTAGTAAAGAAACCTATAAATCTAATCCATTAATGCAAAGACATGATGAAAACTCTCCTGCATTAGATAGAAAGAAACTTGAGCAGCCTATTCAGTGATGCATTCAACATTTTAACATGGAGATAAGATGACATTTATCTAGTGCTAAACATTAAAATATCTAGAACACAACATTATCAAGCACAAGCTTGGAGTAGTGGAAAATGGACAATGAGAAATTAACAACAAAAGAAGCTTGGATTAGCTAAAAATGAATATGTGACAATGCAAGTTAAAAAATATATACAGTCTCCAGAAGTTGAACCTTACATCAAATGCCAACCATGATTACATCTTGCTTCTAGGTATTTATAAGCTTACAATACTATGGCACTTGGTCGTTTAGGTATGGAGGGGTCATAATTGACCACCAACTACATTTAACTATCTGATGGAGTCTTTGAACATGTTTTATTGCTTCATTGGGTGAATCTGACCTATTCAGGTGTTGTTCTGTCCTTTTAGGCTGTTGGAGTGCTCATACTAGTGGAGTCCATGACTAGTAAATTCAGTGACAGAGTCGTGCTTGTCCTTTTCTCCTTTCAGACATACTTTCTATTAAATGCGGTTGTTGGGGATAGTACTGTAACTGATGTTGGTAGAGCTAATCATCTCCTTCTTCATGTAATAGAATTGCCACATGACGTGGAATGCATGGGCACATGGTCAGTTGGGAGGAGAGAGAAGGATGACTGTCAGATTAGGAAAATTGACGATAGAGATGGCTCAGCAGAGGCTAACAAATGAGATGGGAGCGAGGTGAGTTCGGGCCGTTGGATCTTCAATAGATTGATCGGATGGTCATCGGGTAATGGAGTTTCACATGCATTAATGGGTGAGGACGGTTTAGTCGGGTGGTAATGGTTTTCATCACACCACTTTTGGGCGTTAAGTGGTAAAAGCCCGGGGCTGAGTGATTCCATCCAACGATTGACACGTAGCAGCGGATGAGAGAGAAAAATTGCTCTCTTTGCATTCTATCTCTCAATCAAGTTGATGGCAAGACGAATGCGAAGATCGTCAGATTGGGCAAAGAAGCATTTGACAATGGAAAATGGTTGAACGGGTTGCCTTTATCGGGTGTGAAGGGAGTTGTTAGATCGGTGGGGGGTGGTCAATGACATGGAAGCAAGGAGGCATTTATGAGCACGTGAGGGCATATGGGTAAGGTTTTATGGTGGGTTTGGAGTTTTGTGCTTGGAGCTAGGGCCCAAAGGGACTTTGCTGGGTTTTTAGAAAGCTTACTCTAGGATTGGGAAGGGTTTAGAGGTGAGCGAGGTGAAGGAAGAAAGGGAAAAAGAGAATATTGTGAGCTCTCTTCAAACACAACCAACAAACCATGCTCCTTTCTAACCTTAGAACATCAACACTACATAGGAGAGCTAACATGGCCTATAATGTTTGAAACACATAACAAAATATTAATTAGGAACTATATTAAGGAAAGGTGAGTTGATTTCACCTCAGATTAATCAAGAAATTTTGACATCTTCCATCCTCTTGACCAATTCATCACCCATCAGGTTAATGAAAAAGAGAAAAGATTCACTAAGCCATCCATTAGACTTGGGAATCTTGTCATTATCCATCTCCTTAAGGGTTTTATGCATCTCTTCCACTATGATTTGTCCATCCATCAATGGAGTGTTCTCTACATTGGCCCATGTTGGAAAGTGATTAACCAATTCCATCTTTTTAGCTATAAAGACCTCCTCACTTTCCTGGAATCGATTTAGTGAAACTTATTCCTATTTCAAATCACCTTGTCCAATATTTGTTTTAATGAGTGGGGATTCATTAAATACTTCATCTTTTCTAATAATGATTTGATGATGAGTTTTTGGCAACTAGGATCCCATACTATAACAATAATGATTCAGGAATTTCTACATTTTCATATCTTCAACATCCATAAATTCTTTATCATCAAAATATTTTTCCCACTTCCTACGTTTTTTAGATGGTCGAGTCTCTAAGGTTGTTAATTTACTGGAACGTATTCCTATTTCAAATCACCCTTTCAAATATTTGGTTTAATGAGGGTGGGATTTAATAAATACTACATCTCTACTAATGTTGATTTAGCAATGGTTTTATGGTAAATGGGATCCCATAAGATATACCCCTTAATTACATATCATAACCAACATAGACATATTTTTTTCATATTGGGTGTAACTTAGAAGGTCATATTTTAGGAGTAAGAGCATAAGGCTTCACATCCAAATTTCTTAAAATTTGAGTAATTACAAGAACAACCTGTCCATATATCTTAATGAATTTTACAATCTATTGCAACTTATGATGATCAATCTACTATATATGAAGCAATAGCCACCACTTCTTCCCACAACTCTTGTTGCAAATAGGCATTTTCGAGCATGTTCCTTGCACTTTTTTACAAAATTCATGTTCATACATTCTACCACACCATCGATAAAGAGTATATAGTGGTTTTATATCTTTTGATCCTAACTTCCGTGCAATATGTTATAAATTCTAAAGGTTTGAACTTGCTTCTGTTATTTGTTCTTAAAAATTTTATTAACATTATCTATTTCTAATCATTTGATTGTTTTTTTCATTCTATTTTATACCATAACTCTAAAATGTTTGAATATATTTGTTGGCGTTATGGTTAATGTGTTGGTGTTGATGTTAACCTGAATGATCTAGTCACATTGTGTCATCATGAACCTGTCACACTATGACAACCTTGGTATTAGCAAGACAAAGTGGGTATAAGAGGGAAACAAATTTGATAAACTATGGGTGCATTTTTATGAATTATTTGTGATTTTTCTAGAACATGTGTGCCCCATGGTGCAAGAAGGAGGCTCAGATCCAACTAGTCAATGCGAAATTTGAAGGAGACTTAGTTATAATTCTTCATATCTTGTTTTTTCCTTTAATATGTGAGGTCACTTGTTTGCAAGGGTCAAATTCAATGAAGTATTGAGCAATATGAAGATATGATAACATGATTTATGTATAAGTGAAGGTTTGAGAGTGTTAACATTCTATTTTACTACAAATCTGATTATGACATTGCAAAGATCTAAGACATATGAGCCAAAAGATTGTAAGGAGCGTAACTTGTGTTTTTTCATTTGTTTATTGCAAGATCTATGACTAATGACCCATGTACTTCATGATTTTTTATTTGAATGTGCTAAATATAATGAGTGGATATGCATAGATTTTCATGACAAATACTAAATTTCAATGTTGAAAAATGCAACAAGAAAATCATAATTTAATTTTGTCCTTGAATTAAATTAGGAATTAAATTGTAATTATAATTCTCATAGCAACTTGTAGTAGTTAACTAAGTTAATTTGACTTAGTTGACTTAGTTAATTCGAGTTGGGAGCCTATCTAGTGTCATGTAGAGTGGTTCCTAAATTTTAGGGGCTCGGGATGATTTCTTTTGAGTTGTAATTATTCAATTCAGTTCAATTGAGTTAAATCCAATTAAACTAGTTCCAACTAATGGAGGAATTAGTGGGAGATCTAGTTGTGGGGTGTAACCGATAGTAGTGGGGTGTAACCAACACTTCTCAACCACTAAACTGAAGATTCACTCATAATTAACTCATGCATGTCATATTAGAGAAAAACCCAGTTGATATTATAGTTCAAGGATAGTGTACTATCATTTGAAAAATCATCTAAATTAAAGCCATGGTGCATGAAATAAGAGGAAGACCTATTTATGGATTGCACAATTATGGATGAGGAATTTCCCTATTAAATAAAAGATGATTCCCTAGGAAACTACACAAGGAAATAGGTCCTTGGCAGGAAGCATATTTAGCTAAGTATTGGTTAGAGCTTGTTTGTGAAGCAGTGAGTTAGATTGTGATAGTGAAAAGTTTGCTTGGGTTTGAGGAAAGCATTGTAATCTTCTAAAATTTTCTAATTAATGCAATATAAATATAACAATGGTTTTTAGCTGTGGATTTCCCCAAAAAATATTGTGTTATGTGTGATTGAATTCTTCCTTTTCCTATTTCGTGATTTCATCGATGAATTATTAATCCCATTGATGAGTAGAGTAGATTTAAGTAAATTGTTTTAGCATATTACAATCTATAGTTTGAATCTATAAGGAATTTCTACATGGCATTAGAGCTAAAATAACTATAGAAGAGGAGAATATGATTTTGTCTTTTGTAGGAGAAATTGAATTTGCAACATCATACTTTAGAGCCAGCAGGATGTCTTTCTATGGATTGAGGCATGAATATGCCCTTGAGGGCAGTTCGAACTATATTTCTTTAAAGGAGAGGATGGAGGTAGTGTTCGAATAAAATAGGCTTAAGGAATAAATAGGCAATGATATTCCTAAGCATCCAATAGCTAATCCTCAAGACCTACTAGAGTGGACAAAGTGTGTGGAAAAGTCGAGAAGGATTATCCTAGAAGGAGTTTGTGATCATATTGTATCAAACCTCTATGGTAGGGAAAATCCATGTACAATTTGGAAGGCCTTGACAAACCTGTTTCAAAATAGTAGTGACCACAGGAATCTAGACTAAAGGACAAGCTCAGAAAAATCAAGATGGAGAAGCCCGATACAATACCTAAGTGCTTGATCAAGTTCACCCAATGTCAATATCAGCTTGAAAGTGTCGGTTTTACAGTTGTTGAAGATGATATTGTGATCCTAGCACTTCTAGGACTTTTCAAGAGATGGCACAACTACCAGGACTCGGTTAATGGGAGGGAGAAGCTACCAGAGTGGGAGCAATTTTGATCTTACTTTGTACAATAAGAGATCTGATGGAATGCCAAAGAGGGATCCTCATCCAAGCATGATGATGAGGAGAATTGTGCCTTAGCTAGAAAGGTGAAGAAATGGAAGGGTAATTCATCTCATTCCAAATCAAATTCTAGCTAGGGAGGCAAGAAGAAGAACATGTTGAAGATTAAATTCTTTCGCTATCACAAACTAGGACAAGATGCCATAAAGTTTTAGCAAAGGAACACTAGTAAGAATCCCTCGGGAGGAGCGGCAGGTGAAGCTCTTGCTTCACAAGTCGAACTGGATTTCACCCTCATCACTTGCATGGTGACATTGGTGATGGGTGTTGTGTGGTACCTGGATAGTGGAGCCTCATTCCATATGATCAACAACAAAGATTTCTTCGGTGACTTGGAGGAGAAGGACCTTCAGATGCACATCGATATGGGAGATGACGCGAGGTGTAGCACGACACACATCAATACTGTTACCTTTCAGAGGGAGTCTAGTTATCCCTCACATTAAAATATGTCATGTATCTTTTGGGTTTTAAGAACAATTTGGATTCAGTTTCCATGTTGGAGGATCATGGGTATGATGTGATATTTCACAAGGGAAAGGATTTCCTTCATCACATAGCCTTAGGGTAGGTGAAGCGGACCAGGATTTTGGGTGAATAACCTCTACAAATTGGATGTAGAATACTTCACTACTTTGAGCACAAAAGAAGAGAATATGAAGAGCTAAGACATCGATGAGTTGTGACATAGAAGATTGGGTCACTTGCACCATGGAGCTTTGAATATCATGCAGAAAATTTGTACAAGACTTCCCAAGGGTGCACTAGAGTAAAGAGACACATGCAAAGGGTTTACAATGGGGAAGTACACCAAAAATTCCTTTCATGATAAAGATAGTTGAGCACAAGCAATCCTTGATGGAGTTTAGTCAGATGTGTGTGAACCGTTCTCAACAAGATTGCCAACAAAGCATAGGTATTATGTAATATTTGTTGATGATTTTTCTTGTAAGTGTTGTATTTTCTTCATGTAGAAGAAAGATCAAATGTTTGCTAATTTTTTTTAATTTAAATCACTTGTCGAGAAAGATACTGGCATGAAAGTTAAAGCTCTCATAAGAAATAATGGTGGAGAATATGTATTGAATAAATTCAAGAACATCTATGTGTTAAAAGGAATTCGATGGGACTTAATAGTATCTCATATCACAAAATAGAATGGGGTTGCTAAAAGGAAGCACAAAAGGAATATGGGAGTGGAATGGGTAATGTTACACGATTAGGGCCTACCGTTGCAATTGTGGGTTGATGCATGTAACACAACTTCTTCTTTATAGAACAAAAGCCCTCATTGAATTCTTAGGATGAGCACTCTAGAATAAACTTTTTGAGGTAAGAAACGAGATGTGGAACACTTTAGTATCCTTTGTTCATCAGTCTACTGTCACGTTACCAAGGATGCAAGAAAAAATCTAGAACAAATAGCTAAGTTGGGCATATTTTTCGGGTGCACTGATACACCTTGCAACTATAGGGTATACTTTCCATCCACCAGGATGATAGTCGTTCAAAGATATGTGAAGTTCAATGAAGATAAGGCCATGAGATGTTCCCTTGAGAGGGAGGTTTAGTTACATGTAGAAGATGAGCTCTTAGCTCCAAAGGAGGAACCTCAAGATGATGTGGAGCAGCCACATCTAGAGGAGTAGAGAGTGAAGCATCCACTCATGCGGAGACTTCCAGAGATGGAAAGAAGTGCACTAGAGAGGCTGCCAGAATGATTCATGATGCTAGAGAGAATGAGGGAGGACCCAAATCACAACGTAAGAAGAGGAGGTCACTAGATCAATACACTGGCTACATGGATTTGATGAGCGAGATTGTAGATATTGAGCCATCCTCATTCGAGGAAGCAATGCAAAAAATAGTATGGGTTGATGCCATGGTTAAGGAGTATGAATCCATTATCAGAAATAATTTTTGGAAGGTGGTCTCGAGATCGAAAAACAAGTCACTGGTGAGTTCCATATTGCTTTACAAGGTAAAGCAAGAAGTAGTTGGGAGTTGGCAAAAACAAAATGCCTAATTTGTGGCCAAAGGGTTCTTTCAGGTGGAGGGAATTGATTACAAGCAGAACTTTTCTCTAGTAGCAAGGTCCTCTTCAATCAGATCTATTCTAGCACTATTAGTGTAGATGGGATGGAAGATACATCAAATGGATGTGAAGAAAACATTCGTCAACAGTATTATTGATGAAGAGGTGTAGATTGAGTAGCTGGAAGGACTTGAGACCTTCAATAGAGAGTCACATGTTTGTAGACTCAAGCGAGCATTATATGGACTAAAACAGGAACGTTATGCTTGGTACACTAACATTGATAGCTATTTCACCGAGTTGGGATTCACTAAAAGTGAAGCAGATGCGAACCTTTACCATATTGTGGTTGAAGGTAAATTATTAATTATAGTATTATATGTCAATGATTTGATTCTGACAGGTGATGAGAAGCTGACAAAATATTGCAAAGAGGATCTTGCAATAGAATTTGAGATGAAGGACCTGGGGCTCATGTATTACTTTCTTGATATGGAAGTATGGCAAGGAGATAAGGACTATTATATCTCTTTGGGCAAGTATACGAATGAGATACTAAAGCAGTTCCACCTTGAGAGTAGCAAACCCATGGAGACTCCTCTAGTAGGTAACTATAGGAAGGAGGATGCCATTTCAGGTGAAGTAGTGGAGGCTACTATTTATAGACAGCTTGCAGGTTCACTTATGTATTTTGTGAACACATGAACAAACATATGTTTTGTAGTTAATGAACTTAGTTAAGCCATGATTAAGCCAACCAAAATTTATTGGAAGGAAGATAAACATGTGTTGAGATACCTCAGAGGCACCACTTAGTTTGGTCTTTGGTACAGATAGACAGAGGGAGTGAAGCTTCAAGGCTTCACAAATGCGGATTGGGTAGGAAGTCCATTTGATAGAAAGAGAATATAAGGTGGAATCTTTAGTATTGGGTCAGCAATAGTTTCTTGGTACAACAGGAAGCAGAGATCAGTTACACTCAGATTAGAAGAAGTAGAGTACATGGTTGCTAGTCAGGAAACATATGAAGCTATCTGGATGAGGAAGATCCTTGTTAGATTATTTGGTTAGCAGATGGATCCTATAGTGATTTATTGTGAAAATTAGAGTTGTATCAAACTCTCTGAGAATCCAATTTTTCATGGTTGGTCCAATCATATCGACATCTAGTATCACCATATACAAGGTTGTGTGAAGCGAAGAATCATGTTACTGGAAGACATTCCTATAAAGAAGCAGGATGCAGATACTTTCACAAAGGCATTGTCAAGATGCAAATTTTATTTTCATAGAGGCAGGATCGTGGTAGCAGATAATCGCTTTCTTGTAGAGAGGGAGTGTTGAAAAATGCAACAACAACATCCTAATTTAATTTTTTCCTTGAATTAAATTAGGAATTAAATTGAAATTCTAATTCTCATAGCAACTTTTATCATTTAACTAAGTTAATTTGACTTTGGAGTCTATCTAGAGTCATGTAGAGTGGTTCCTAAATTGTAGGGGCCCAAGTTGAGTTCTTTTCAGTTATAATTATTTAATTCAATTTAAATGAGTTAAATTCAATTAAACTAGTTCCAACTGATGGAGGAATTAGTGGGAGATCCAGTACTGAGGTGTAACCTGCAGTAGTGGGGTGTAACCAACACTTCTCAACCAGTAAAGTGAAGATTCACTCATAATTAACGCATGCATGAGATATGAGAGAAAAACCTAGTTAAGATGGAGTATAGGGACATTGTATTTTCAGTTGCAAAATGATCTAAGTTAGACCGATGGTGCATGCAGTCAGAGGAAGGCCTATTGATAGATTGTGAAGTTATGGATGAGTACTTTCCCAATTAAATACAGGACAATTCCATAGATAAATATGCAAGGAAATAAGAGCTTGACAGGTAGAAAATTTGGCTAAGTATTTGATGGAGCTTGTTTGTGAAGCAGTGAAATAGATTTTGATAATGCAAAGTTTTCTCGGGCTTATGCAAAGCATTGTAATCTTCTCAAATTTTCTAATTAATTCAATAAATAGATGAGAGGGGTTTTTAGCTGTGGATTTCATAAGAAAAATATTGTGTTATGTGTGGTTTACTTCTTCCTTGTTTTTCTTCATGATTTCATATATCAATTACTGATTCTGTTGATGAGTAGAGTAGGTTCAAGTCAATTGTTTTAGCATATTACAATTTGCATTTTGAATCTACAAGGAATTTCTATAGTCAATAGGCTTGTAACAATGGTTCCTTTATGCAACCTTTTATTTTTTGACATAGATATTGAGTGCTAAAATCTATATGCTGGGGACTTAGAATGTAATTAATAAGTATAGAGGTTCTATGAAAACGTTTTGATTGACTCTTCAGAGTTTGTATGATCAATTGGTGATAGATATTGAGATTCTTATGCTTCGTTTTTTACTTAGCTAACACAATATTGTGACAAGAGTCTAGTAGAGCTTCATGATATTATCATGTGTAGAGGTTAATGTTGGTTTGAGTCACTTATATTTCTCCTATTTTGATTGATGAATATGGGTTCAGTGGGTTTGATTTCATATGCTAAAGTAATCTCAAGTTGTTTATTACTAAACAAGACTTTATGATGTTGTTGCTTGTCCTTTTAGAATTTTTATTTAGGGATTATTGTTACATAACTACAATGAATATATATTAGATTATAGTATTATCATTATATGATTTTCCATAGTTAGTGCTATGTGTCACTAAGACTGATATGTCCATTGATGTTATGAATTGATGTCATTGTTTGTCATTTGTAGAGTTCAATTCCCAAATTGAAGACTTCATGGTGATTCTTTGATCCAGGTGGATGTTGGTGGCCACCCACCTATCCTATTTGGACCCCACAACTATCTCTTTCAGGTTTCCAGTTTCCGTAATTGTAGCACAATTTACTATTTTTAGCAGTTTTTTTGGGTCCTAAACATCTAAAGTCATTTTGAGGCCCTAAGTCACGTTGTTTGGGAAAATTAGGAGCAGCATGGATAATTGATTGATTTTTCTCTCCTGAAAGTTATCGTCCTCAGATAGATCTTTCTAATGAGCTATTGTACGCGTCAAATAGAGAACGAATGCCAAAGTTAGGACCCCGGGAAGTTGATATACCAACTTACCCAAAATGGGGTCCACAATTTGGTGTTTCATCTTCTAGGGTTAGGTTTTGGGATTTTAATGGTTTTCCATTGTTTCTCAGCAATAAATAGGCCTTCAAGCCTCATTATAACATAGTTCAGAGGCATGTAGCTACCACATCTCTTCTTAGAGATAAGCTACCATCGCCCTAGCGAGTTTATTTCCATTTCTATTTGTAAGCATATTTCAATATTTTACATTAATGAAATGAAGTATTATTTCCACTTAATCTCTGTGTTTATGGTTATCTCTATAATTTGTTGCATTCTTGTTTAAATCTGGATCAATGGTGTTGGAGCACTCTGTTTTTTCTCTATTTTTTCTTTGCATGTCCCCAACGAGGTCGGATATAAGGAGTTAGGGCTTGAACTGGTCTGACCTTTACAATACCAAATTCACAAATCCCGACGGCCTCCCATGGTAGATGAAAAGAAAGATGAGGGGGAAAGAAATCCTACCAAAATATTTCTCGAACAAGCCCTCAAGCAACAAAGGAATGCGATGATGGATAGCTTTGCCCACATCCTTTAGTGGCTACCTAAAGGCGATGCATTGACTTCCAGCAGCTACTCTAGAAGTGCCATGCCCTTCAAGTTACAAGTTAACTTTGAAATCTCCATATTCGAGGGTTAGATAGACGCAGTTGTCATAGTTAAATGGTTAAATCTGCTAGAGGGTTATTTTTATATTCATGACTTTTCGAGTTGGGAAAGGATTGCTTTCACTCTTCTAAAATTAGTTCCCCATGTCAAGGACTACTGGGAAACATATTACAAGCAGAAGAATGAAAGTACGAACTCACTATTTTCAGCTGCATCCACTTGGCATTCATTCTGGGATGCCGTCAAGGAGCAATACTACCCTGTCAAAAGCTATGAGGACAAATACATCAAATGGACCACACTGTGGCAGGGACGGAACCAAGATGTGCCAGAGTTCACAAACATTTTTCATACCCTTCGAACACAATCGGGTATCAAATATTTTGAGCTGCATCTAGTACTCAAATACCATGGTTGCATACATTGATAAATCTAGGAAGAGATGGAGTTCCTGAACATCTCCTCATTGGGCACAACATATCGATACACTGTCAAAATCAAGCAAAAGTTCAAATAGAAGAAGAGAGACTTTGGATCTGCGAATCTGAAGACCAAAGGACAAAGTCAAGGTGGGGTGGCCCAAGGAAACTTGTCAAAACCACAAGAAAATAACAACACCACAAAGTCAAAGAAAGACACTGGAAAGTGGTGTGAGTTCAAGAAGAGCCCCACTCATAGCACAAGTGTGTGCCAGACCATCCATTCATTGGTGGCCGAGTTGAAGGCTTTAGAATCAGATGCATGTTTTGAGCCTGAGTCAGAACCCAACAAGTGGAATGGCAAAGGGAAGTAGATCATTGATGTGAGCCCAACATCACTGTTGCCACCACCAAGATCTAGAAGAATGAGCCTAAAGATCTAGAGGAGGGGGAATGTATTTTCCACTCACAGATCTTGGTGAAGGGTTCGCTACTGCAATTCATTGTCGATAGTGGTAGAAAAAAGAACCTCATTTTAGTAGAGGTCGTGAAGCGGTTGGGCCTATCGACTACACCACACTCGTAGCCATACAATATCGAGTGGCTTCATGAAGGACGAGATCTCAAAGTTCACCAGTAGTGCCACCTTCCCTACACCATCAAGCCCTTCATAGACGAGGTATTATGTCATGTTACACCTCTGGATGTTTGCGATGTATTATTAGGCCAACCATACTTGTGAAGGCGACATGCTATGTATGAGTCAAGGCCTCGTGCTGTCATTATTTATTTATGTAATTTATTATACAAGATACTGGAGGTAGCCCCACCTATTGCCACATCTTTGATCGTTGCTAAGAAAGGCAACAAGCTCATCTCACAGACTAGGAAATTTGTTTTCTATCTTATTTGCTCCCAAAGTAAGGGGAAGATTGTTGCTACATCCATGACCCCCATGAAGGGTTCCTCTGTGCAGTAGCAGCAAAAAAGGGATACGTTCATGATAGAACACAGGAACAAATTCTCCTCACCCATAGGGGTGCCACACAAGTTTCAGGTGGGTGACAAAGTCTGGTTTCATCTGGAGAAAGAACGCCTAACAAGAGCCCATCAGAAGCTTAGACCACTTGGACAAGTTCCTTATAGCATTACCAAGGCTATGGGAAACAATTATTGGAGCACAACAATCCTTCATTCCTTTGCTTGCACCGAGTGTTCAATGTGGAATGCCCTCGGCCATGCTTCCCACCATTACTAGACACATCCTAGATTGTAGACCAGCTCACTAGGGACCAAGTTCAGCAGATGGAGGAACTCAATGCAATGGTGACCACTGCTTGCTAAGGAGGGAGGAATGATCTAGGTGGATGTTGGTGGCCACCCACCCATCCCATTTGGACCTCACAACTGTCTCTTTTAGTTTTTTAGTTTCCGTAATTGTAGCACAATTTACTATTTTTAGCATTTTTTCGTGTCCTATATTCCGGAGCCAATTTGAGGCCCTAAATGACATTTTTTGGGAAAATTGTGGGCAACATGAGTTATAGATCAATTTTCTCTTCCCAAAGTTATAGCCCTCACATAGATATTTCTAATGAGCTATTGTACACATCAAACGGAGATTGGATACCAAAGTTATGACCCTGGGAAGTTGATGTACCAACTTACCCAAAATGAGGCCCGCAATTTGGTGTTTCATCTTCTAGAGTTAGGTTTTCAGATGTTAAGTGTTTTCCATTGGTTCTTAAAAATAAATTGGCCTTCAAGCCTCATTGTAACATAGTTTAGAGACATGTAGCCACCACATCTCTTCTTGGAGATAAGATACCATCGCCCTAGTCGGTTTATTTCTGTTTCTGTTTCTAAGCATATTTCAGTGTTTTACATTAATGAAATGAAGTATTATTTCTACTACATCTTTGTGTTTATGGTTATCTTTGTAATTTGTTGCGTTCTTGTTTAAATATGGATCAGTGGTATCAGAGTGGTCTTCTTTTTCTTTGTTTTCTCCTTCCATGTCCCCAACAAGGTCGGGATATAAGGAGTTAGGGCTTCACTACATGAGCCTTTACAAGACCAACCTTGCAAATCCTGACAGCCTCCCATGGCACATGAAAAGAAAGACGAGGGGTCAAGAGATCCTATCAAAATCTTGCTCGAAGATCCCTCGAGCGACAAAGGAACTCGATGATGGACAACTTTGACTAGATCCTTCAGTGGCCACCAAGAGGCACTGCATCAGCATCCAACAGCTACTGTGGAAATGCCACACCCTTTAAGGTACAAGTTAATTTTGAGTTCCCCATATTCAAGGGTTAGATAGAAATAGATTCCGTAGTAAATGGCTAAATCTACTAGATGATTATTTTTCTGTTCATGGACTTTTGAGTCGGTAAAAGATTGTTTTCACTCTTCTCAAAGCAACCCCCCACATCAAGCACTGGTGGAAACCTAATACAAGTAGAAGAATGAAAGTATAGGCTCACTATTTTTAGCTACACCCACTTGGGATTCATTCTGGGATGTCGTCAAGGAGAAGTACCACCCTGTCAAAATCTATGAGGACAAATACATCAAATGGACAACACTGCAGTAGGGACGGGACCAAGATGTGCTGGAGTTCACAAAAATTTTTCATACCCTTTGCACACAGTTGGGTATCAAAGATTCAAAGCTACATCTTGTACTCAAATAATATGGCTGCTTACATAGATACATCCAGGAATAGATGGAGTTCCTGAACATATCCTTGCTTAGCAAAACGTATCGATACGCTGTCAAAATTGAGTAAAAGTTCAAACAAAAGAAGAGAGACTTTAGATCTGCAAATCCAAAGACCAAAGGACAAAGCCAAGGCGAGGTGGGCCAAGACAATCCATCGAAGCCATGAGAAAAGAACAACACCACGAAGTGAAAGAAAGACACAGGAAAGTAGTGTGAGTTCCACAAGAGCCCCACTCATAACATAAGTGAGTTTCGGACCAAGCAGTCGCTGGTGGCCGACTTGAAGGCTTCGGTATTAGATGCATGTTCTAACCCTCAATCAGAACCAGAAAAGAGTAATGGCAAAGGGAAGCAAATCATTGATGCAGAGTCTAACATCATTATTGCCACCACCAAGATCTATAAGAATGAGGCCAAAGATCCAGAGGATGGGGAACGTCTTTTCCACTCATAGATGTAGGTGAAGGGTTCGCTGCTTCAATTCATTGTTGATAGTGGCTACCAAAAGAACCTCATTTCAGCAGAGGGCGTGAAGCAGTTGGGCCTATCGACTACACCACACTCGCAACCATACAATATCGGGTGGCTTCATGAAGCACGAGATCTCAAAGTTTACGAGCAGTGCCGCCTTCCCTATAGCATCAATCCCTTTACAAACGAGGTATTGTGTGATGTTACACCTTTGGATGTTTTTGAGGTATTATTAGGCAAGCCATACTTGTGGAGATGACATGCTGTGTATGAGTCAAGGCCTCATGGTGTCATTATTTCTTTGTGTAATTCATTATACAGGATACCAGAGGTAGCCCCACCTACTACCACCTCTTTGATCACTGCTAAGAAAGTCAGCAAGCTCATCTCACAGACTAGCAAATTTATTTTCTATGTGGTTCGCTCCCAAACTAAGGGGAAGATCATTTCTACATCCATGACCCCCGCAAACAGTTCCTCCGCACAGCAGCAACAACAAAGGGTTACGGTCATGACAGAACACAGGAACAAATTCTCCTCAGCCACAGGGGTACCCAACAAGTTTCAGGTGGGCGACAAAGTCTGGTTGCATATGCGGAAAGAATGCCTAACAAGAGTCCATTAGAATCTAAGACCACTCTGACATGGTACTTACAACATTACCAAGGCTATGGGAAAAAATTATTTGTAGCACAAAATTCCTCCATTCCTTCGCTTGCACCGAGTGTTCAATGTGGAATGCCCTTGACCATGCTTCCCACCATCTACTGGACACATCCGAGATTGCAGAACAACTAACGAGGGACCAAGTTCAACAGATGGAGGAACTCAATGCAATGGGGGCCATTGCTTCCTAAGCGGGGAGGAATGACCCAGGTGTATGTTGGTGCCACCCACATATTCCATTTGGACCCCAACAACTATCTCTTTCAGTTTTTCAGTTTCCGTAATTGTAGCACAATTTACTATTTTTCGCTGTTTTTCAGATCCTAAACTTCTGGAGCCACATTGAGGCCCTAAAGGATGTTTGTTGGGAAAACCAAGAGAAACATGGGTGATATATTGACGTTGCTCTTCCCGATGTGATATTCCACAGATTTATCTTTCTAACGAGTTATTTTACGCGTCAAACGAAGATCAGATGCCAAAGTTACGACCTCGGGAATTTGATGTACCAACTTACCCAAAACGGGGCCCACAATTTGGTGTTTCATCTTCTAGGGTTAGGTTTTGGGATGTTAAGGGTTTTCCATTGTTTCTCAACAATAAATAGGCCTTCAAGCCTCATTATAACACGGTTTAGAGGCATGCAGCTGCCACATCTCTTCTAAGAGATAAGCTACTATCACCCTAGCTGGTTTATTTCTATTTTTGTTCGTAAGCATATTTTAGTATTATTTCCACTACATCTCTATGTTTATGGTTGTCTTTGTAATTTGGTGCATCCTTGTTTAAATCCAAATCTTTCTTCTATGTTAATGATTATCTAATGTGTCTAGTTGGAGGAGTTTGATGTGTGTTTGATTAGAGAAATTTTTTATGTTTTGAGTTTGCAGCTATTGGTATCATATAAAGAATGGCTTTGAGAATAGTGTCATGATAGTTGCACTGAGTTAATTATAGGGATCTTGTTGTGTCTTGTATTTTTATTGGGTTTTGGTATTGTTGAGAGCTAATTTTTTGTCGATTGTGAAAGAATGTATTGATGAGTATGATGATTATAGATGAGTATGAGAAAATATTTTGGCTTGGTATTTGACAATGCTGATAAGGAAAGGATTTGGCTTGGTATTGTTGGAAATAATACTAAGAGGGGGGGTGAATCAGTATTATCAGATCAATAATTTAATTTCCCAAACTAATTTATATACCTTACTTTAGCTAAGTGAACTAGTGTGTACATACAACTGTACTTAAATAAACCAATGTATATGTAGAGAACTTTTTGATTTAGACAGTTTATCATGTATTGAACTTTAACTAGTATATTAGAGATTTATTAGACATTGTAGTGAAAGAAAAATAAAGCATCACACATAAGCAACACACATGAACACCAAGATATAAGGTGGAAAACCAATGTGGGTAAAAACCACCTACTGCTTTCATCTCTGTCTTCTTTTAATAATAAGAAAATTTGTTTACAATATTATGCTGGTGCACACTCATACCAGTATGCAGGCACCCACTTGCAGAAGGCTACAACCTTCTCTCATTGTCCAGCTACTATTGGAAGGGAGCTACAACCCCCTAGCTCTTGTACTAGCCAATATGTTTACTAGTACATAGGTACGAGCCTACAGAAAACTCCACTCTTCAACTAGGGACCATGTTTCATAAATTTTCAGACTGGATACTCCTAGAACACAACACCACAATCTGAAGGCCACGTTTCATCTAGTTTTCATAGTGGACCCATCAACAACATCATAACTGCAATATAATCATCAAGTACACCTACATCAACCAATTACTGAAACTTAATCATTATAAATTGAATTTGATCATTCAGAACACTATCACCAGAATATAGTCATCGGAAGCCAAACTAGAACCCAGAACTCTGCAACAGCAAACAAAAACAACTGAAACATACTTCATAAGGTATATGCTACTTCCATGTGTCGAACCAGTGTGTATACACGCTTTTATCAAAGCCAACCAGGATACACATATGTAAATATTAATTCATAATTTTGTAGCTATTCCAGACTTCATTTATACCCAGATCATAACATTTATAGAATAACACGTGTTAGTATTCAGATCTATTATATACATGATCAAACCATATAATGATAAATCTTTTGAAGCCTTAATATCTCGATCCATCATTAGATATTATCCCTCATCAACTGCTCAGGTTCATCCTTGGTTCAAATTAAGCAAAGCACCATAAGCCAATAATCTGCATACTAGATCTCACACTTCATCAGATATTTGGTACTTTCACACCTTGGCCTAATGATCTTCTCCTCCTTATATAGTTAGGCCTTTCTCAATACAATGGATCAAAACCACTTAGGACCAATACCTTGGACCAAATACCCAGGGTCAATACCTTAGACCAAATACCTTCACCAATACCATGGATCAAAATACCTTGGACGAAATACCTTAAACCAAAAACTTAGTTTTCCAATATGTATGCACTTTTCCTTCTGTGAAAGTGTGTGTGTATGTATATGCTACTTGTGTTCAGTGAACCTATGTGTATATGCAGCTTTGTCAAGGTGAACCTGTGTATACCTCTCTTTCTTCATTCTTTGTAGTCTGATCTATAATTCTTTGTTGTTGACGTGCTGCACTGTGACATTTCATTTGAGTGAGTTTCCATCAAAGAAAGCACCTATATCATAATGCCAACAATCTCCCCCTTTGGGCTTGATGACAACAACATCACCAAGTCACTCTCCCCCTTTGACATCAAGGGGAAAGGGTGGACCAAGATAATTGCTCCCTTTGACATACATTATGCTAGTCATGCTCCCCCTGAGTACATGCTGAAATCTCTAATTGAGCTTCCCTTTTGTACATGTTGAGATGCACTGAAACCGTCCATGCTCTTCCTGAGTATAAGCAGAGTTTGTAAAAGTATTTTCTAAGAGAATAACATGACTCTATAACTCAACTATGTGAGGATGACCTTCTTGTCACTAATGACTGATAGATACATCCATCTCCCAACAGAGTGGGGATATACCAATTTTTTATACATGACAAAAACAAGAAATATTACATCATCCATCCCATGTAAAGTGGGGATACAAATTACATCATTTGTCCAAGAGGACTCATATCACTTCCTAAACGTTTACATGACTTGAGTAACAAATGGTATAAATATTTGAAGCCATAGCTGGACTCAGCAACCATAATGCCAACAATACTGAATGTACATGAAGGCTAATGATCCCCCTGAACTTGTGCTACTTGTGCACTATAAACAGGTCAATGATTAAGGCATCTTTGTGAGTCAAATAAAATGAATGAACAGAGCATATAGACATTAAACAATGTAAACTTTGAAACGAGAAATATAAACTCAAAACGGGAACTCTGGCCAAAAAACCTCGAAAAAACGTCAAAAGCAATGTTAAAAATGAAAAGTATTGATGCTGGAATAATGCCTTTTTTTTTCCTTGGTAAATTTTCAACATGTTTTAAAAATGGCGGTGGAAACCAATTTTTTCACAAAAATTGTCCAAAAAACACCCTCAAAATGAAAAGTGCTAACATTGGGAAAACACTTTTTTTTCAAAAGTAAAATTTCAACATTTTGAAATAATGGCGTAAAATATTTTATCATGACCCCAAAAAACATTAAAATTTAAAAGAAATAATGAAAAAGACAACACCAAATAAAAAATAAAAATAATTAAAACAATGAAAAAACAC
>APFE030573812.1:177034-189325 GCA_000404065.3 Pinus taeda | reverse complement strand
TTCTTTAAATATGCAAAACAATAAAAACCTCACTAAAAAAAATAAAAATAATAATAATAAAAACAAGAAAATATGAAGAAGAAGACCACTTCCAAAGTTGTTAAATTTACAAAGTAATTATTTGCATTTCATACATTATAAAATTAAAAGTAAAAAAAAAAACCTTTTAAAAAAAGGGCATGGTGTAGAATTACCACTTTTTAAAATCAACATCAAAATCACTACCATTCTAAAACACAATGTCCATAAAAAAATTTATAGTGCCAAAAACTATGGTCTAAAAAAACCATACTTGTTCTGCATCACCCAATTCAAAATCAGGTCACTTTTTTGCTATCTCTACAAAACGGGTAATAGTATCAGTTCCCCGTTCAAAGTTCACATTGTTCTTAATCATCAATATGAGTCAGAGCACCCATATCAGATCCCGCCCCACTGTTTTTCTTGTCAGAAACGCATATACGCTCCTTTACCCATTGAAACCCACGTGTGTACGCGACTCAACTTCGTGAAACATGCGTATAAGAGCCTTTTTTTGAAAAAGTTCAATTTAAGAGCAAGATGATACAACAACTACTTGTTAGAAAATTATATATTACAGAGCAATGGAACACATAAAATATTGCAGACATATAAACACAGAAAAACCATAAAACAAGAGATACATAGATATACGTGGTTCATGCAGTTTGGGCTATGCCCATGGAGAAATAATGAGTCATTCTTTTATTATATTATCCAGCAAACTAAAGAGATACAACCTACAATAGATCCAATGTAACTTTCTCTTCGCCCTCAATTTCCTCCCTTTTCCTCACTCGAATACAGATCTACATAGACACAATACAATTCCCTCATATATAGTGACGGGTTGCCTTCTAGGGCAAAAACCCCTAAATTAAACATAACTTCTACCATCAGATCGTATGCCTAGTGAACAACGTAGATTGACTAGAAATTACTAGACTTTTGTAAGGAAATTTTACATCTATTATCTTAGCTTCAGGGGCGCTGCCCCTGAACCCCTGTCGAGGGACCTCTGCCCCCTTGACCCCCCAGCTAGGGAGGATTAGCCCCCCCGCACCCCCCTGCGTGGAGGGGTGTACAATCTTCTTGGGGAATACATATGGCTAAAAACTTTGAATACAGAAGATAATCAGGCTCCACACCCAACAATCTCCCACTTGGAGACTGATTATAGGAACTCCACCGCTGTTTCATTTGCTAGACAATGGCTCCACTTTGGACCTAGATATTTCTCGTCTTCTTCATCATACTTGAAGACCAATTAAAACTGAGTAGATTCTTGGTTTCTCCCTAGTTACATGTATAGGATTCTTGCTAGTGTGTATCTTTTCTAGCTTCAACTATCCATCTTCCAGTGTTGACCGTATGAAATGGTACTTGAGCTGTATATGTTTAGTCTTGGAATGAAATGCAAAGTTATTTGCAAGATGTATGTCACTCTGGCTGTCACTGTATAACCTGCCTAACTCCAGCTTTTTACTCAATTCATCCAGAAACCTTTGTAACCAAATCATTGCTTTACTGGCCTCTGTAATAGCGACATACTCTGCTTCTGTTGTTCAAAGCACAAAAACACTTTCGATTTTTGAAACCTAGCTGACAGTTGTTCCACCTACAGTAAATACATATCCTGTAGTTCTCCTCCTATTATCTCTGTCACTTGCCATATATGCATCAACATATCCCTATAGAGCAATGTTTGAACCACCAAAGCATAATTCTTGATTTGTGGTACTTCTCAAATATTTGAGAATCCACTTCACCACCATCCAATGTTCTTTTCCTATATTGTTCATGTACCTGCTTACAACTCCCACTGCATGTGCAATATTAGGCCTTGTGCAGACCATTGTATACAGTAAGCTTCCAATTGTTGATGCATATGGAACTTTGGACATATGAGCCATTTCTTCCTGAGTCTTGGGACACGCCTCCTTACATAATTTGAAATGGCTAGCCAAAGGTATACCAACTAGTTTTGCATTCTGCATATTAAACATTTTCAACATCGTTTCTGTGTACTCACTTCGAGATAATGTTAATTTGCGATTCTTCCTGTCTCTAGTTATTCTCATACCAAGGATTTGTTTTGCAGCACCCAAATCCTTCATTGCAAATGAGTTTTCCAATTTCCTTTTGAGCACATTTATTTCCTGTATGTTAGAACCTGCAACAAGCATGTCATCTACATACAATAACAATATAATATAGCTGGCATCATTTTTCCTTTTGAGATAAACACAATGGTCAGAGTGACATCTAGTATAGCCTTGCTCGGACATAAACCTGTCAAATTTTAGATACCACTGCCATGGAGCGTGTTTTAGGCCATACAAACTCTTCTTCAACCTACACACTAGTTTCTCCTTCCCTTTTACCTCATATCCTTATGGCTACTGCATATATATCTCTTCCTCCAAATCCCCATGGAGAAAGGCTCTCTTTACATCTAACTGCTCAAGATGTAAATCTTCAGCAACTACTAGACTTAGAATAGTTTTGATTGAAATCATTTCCACAATAGGAGAAAATATCTCATCAAAGTCTATATCCTTTTTATGTGCAAACCCTTTCACCACAAGTCTAGGTTTATACCTTTTTCTACCTCCATCTACTTCCTTCAACTTGTAAACCCATTTATTCTGCAATGTTGTTTTACCTGTAGGCAACCTGACTAAGTCCCAAGTCTAGTTATGTGCTAAGGAGTCCATCTCTTCTTTCATGGCTTGCTCTCACTTCTTCCTGGTTTCTACCTGCACTACTTCTTCATAACATTATGGTTCACCAGAATCAGTCAACAATACATAATATAATGAAGGAGAGTATCGTTCAGGGGGTCTACCTATCTTGGTAGATCTTCTAACACCACTTCCAGGTGTTTGAAATGCTTGTTGTTGTTGTGGTTGTTTTTCTGGCTGTTGATCATTATGATTTTCGAGCACCATCACTTTTTCCTGTGATATCATCAAGCACTGTGTATTCTTTGTTTTCTTTTTCCTGTTTATTTTCTTGTAGCCGATCCTTATACAAAAACCTTTTCATTGAATATAACATCTCTACTGCTAATGATTTTGTATTTTTCATAATCATAAAAGTGATAACCAAAATCATTGACACCATTTCCAATAAAGGTACATTTCTTTGATTTTTCCTCAAGCTTTGTTCTATTTTCTTTATTAATGTGGACAAAGGCCTCACAACCAAAAGGCTTTAAAAAAGAGTAGTTTACATTTTTACCTGTCCATGCCTCCTCTGGAATACCACCATCCAAGGAACTTGAAGGCCTTCTATTTATTAGATAAACAACAGTGTCTACACCATCTGCCCAAAATTGTAAAGGCAATCCTGCATGCAATCTCATGCACCTTGCAAGCTCCATGATTGTCATGTTCATCCTTTCTGACACACCATTTTCTTGTGGTGTTCTTGGAACTGTCTTCTCTCTGCAAATTCCATTCTCTGAATAGTACCTATCAAAATCTTTACTGCAATATTCACCTCCATTGTCTGATCTAAGACACTTCGACCTTTTTCCTGTGTCATTTTCAACCAAAGCTTTCCATTTCTTAAAAGTATCAAATACATCAGATTTATTTCAAATATAATAAATCCAGGTTTTTCTGGTTGCATCATCAATAAAAGTAACATAATAATGAGAGCCACCAAGAGATGATACCTGAGTAGGTCCCCATACATCTATATGCACAAGCTCTAATTCTTCGCTCTTCTTTTCTTTCCCAACTCTAAGGAATCTGACTCTCTTCTGTTTTCCATAAACACAATTTTCACAGAGTTTTAAATCAACATTTTTCAAACCTGGTAACAAATTTCTTGAGTGAAGAATCAACATCCCCTTCTCACTCATGTGCTCGAGCCTATGATGCCACAATGTTGTATTTTCTCCTGTAGGGGTTAAAGCATTAACAAAATTAGAAATACCACTGCATAAATACAATGTACCAACCTTTCCTCCTTTCGCTATTACCAAGGATCCTTTAGTGACCTTCCAGGTTTTATCTATGAACGTACTTACGCAACTTTAACCTCCAAATTGCCCTATTGAAATTAGATTTTCCTTCAGAGCTGGAACATGCCATACCTCCTTCAATAGACATTGATTTCCATTCTATTGTTTTATGAAAAATATACCCATTCCAATGATGTTACAGGGTTTATCATCAACCAATCGAACTTGTCCAAAATCTCCTTGAACATAATCATGAAAATGTTTCTTATCAAGTGTGGCATGGAATGAAGCCCCTGAGTTTACCACCAGGCATGAAAAATATTTTCTAATGAAAGAATCAAAGCATCTTGCAACACATCACCTATTACATTCACTTCATCAATAGTTTTTGTTACGCATCTCCTTCTTTCCCTTCTGAGTCTTGCAATCTTTCTTCAGGTGTCCTTTCTTCCCACATTTCCAGCACATTATCCCTGATATGGACTTGGATCTGTCTTTTGTTGACTTACTACAATATCCTGGGTTCTCTCCTCTTTCCATTTTTCTTCCCCTAATCTCTGTAGTCAAAGAATTTCTTGATGTCTCATCAGAGCTTTTTCATTGCATTTCCTCGCTAAAGATTTCAGAGACAACATCATCAAACTTTAAAGTACTAGATCTAGAGATAGAGTTACTAATGGCCATAACTAAGTCATTCCAACTTTCTGGCAATGAGCACAGAAATAATACAACCCTAACTTCATCATCAAAATTTACCCCTACAGAACTTCACTAACTTGTAATTGTATTAAAATCATTTAAATGGTCTACAACAAATCCAACTTCTGACATCTTCATATTAAATAAACACTTCATAAGAAATACCTTATTTTAGGCCGAGGGTTTTTCATATATTTTGGCAAATGCCAACATTAAACCCTCTGCTGTCGTTTCCTTTGAAATATTAAATGCTACCGACACTGCTAGGCATAGTTGTATTGTTCCAAGTGCCTTTTTGTCAGGAATATCCCATTCTATTTGTGTTATACTCATCGGCTTCTTTGTCTTTCTACTCAATGGTAGTTACAAATCTCTCTGATAAAGATAATCTTCCATCTGCATCTTCCACAGGTGGTAGTTTTGGCCGTTGAATTTTTCGACCCCAAACCTACCATCTTCCGCCATTGCTACCACTCATACCAAGAACACTTCTCTCCTGCAAGTTTATTAGCCAAATAGACCTTTGACTCTGATACCAGTTGTTAGAAAATTATATATTACAGAGCAATGGAATACATAAAATATTGTAGAAATATAAACATAGAAAATGCATAAAACAAGAGAGACACAGATATGTGTGGTTCACCCACTTTGGGCTATGTCCACGGAGAAAAAACCTGTCCTTCTTTTATTATATTATTGAGCAAACTGAAGAGATACAACCTACAACAGATTTGCTATAACTCTCTCTTCACTCTCAATCTCCTCTCTTTTCCTCACTCTGAATACATATCTACATAGATGCAATACAATTCCCTCATATATAGTGAGGGGTTGCCTTCTAGTGCAAAAAACCATAAATTAAACATAACTTCTACCGTCAGATCATTCACCTAGTGAATGGCCTAGATTGACTAGAAATTACTAGACTTTTACAAGGCAATTTTACATCTATTTTTTTTAGCTTCAGGGGCACTACCCCCAAACCCCCCACTCGAGGGAGATTACCCCCCCACACCCGTACCCCCTTGCATGGAGGGGTGTATAGTTTTTCTAGGATATATATCTGGCTGAAACATTTGAATACAGAAGATAATCAGGCTCCACACCCAACACTACTCCCAACTTTTGTTTGAGATATTAAAATGTCTCTCTGGGTAGTGGTTTAGTGAATATATCACCAACCTATTCTTTGGAGGGAACATATCCCAATTTGACCTTTTGTTCAAGTACTTGTTCATGTAGAAAATGGTATTTGATGGGTATGTGCTTGGTCTTGGAGTGCATGACTGGATTCTTTGAAATATTGATGGAACTTGTATTATTAGATAGAATGGAAATGGGTGGAGTGCATGTGATCTGAATGTCTTGCAAGGTTTGCATCATCCAAAGTAGTTATTTGTAGCAATATGCAGTAGCCACATGTTCTGATTCAGTTCTAGATAATGAAATTGAACTTTGTTTCTTGCAAAACCAAGACACTAACCTCGAACCCATATAGTATGCACCACCACTAGTGCATTTTCTGTCATCAACACTTCTTGCCCAATCTGCATCTGTATATGCATGAAGGCTGAGATCTGTATCTCTAGGATACCATAAACCAAATTTTTGTGTTCCTTGAAGATATTTGAAAATTCTTTTAACTTCCTGAAGGTGTGATTCCTTTGGATTTGCTTGGAATCTTCCAATTATTCCTACTGCATGCATGATGTTAGGTCGGGTACCTGTTAGATAAAGAAGACTGACAATCATGGATCTATAAGTTGGTTGATGTACTGCCGTTGATTCATCATTTGAGCTGAGACTGCATCATGTTACCATTGGGGTACATACAGGTTTAGAATCTTCCATGTCGTACCTTTTCAAGATCTCTTTGAGATATTTGGTTTGTGAAAGAAATATGCCATCTTTATTTTGTTGAACTTGTAGACCAAGAAAATAGGTAAGTTCACCAAGAAAGGACATTTCAAATTCTTGCTGCATTACTGAAGAAAAATTCTGACTCGTAGATTCTTCATTGCTACCAAAAATGATATCATCAAACATAAACAACAATAATTAGCAATTTATCAGTGTTAATATTTTTATATAGATTGCTACCTGCTAAACCTTTTGAAAAACCATGTTGGTGTAGATATTTGTGAAGATGGTAATACCACCTTTGCAACCTATCTGAGACCATAGAGAGCCTTCTTGAGTTTGCATACAAGTTTTGCATCATTTCCAATAATGAATCCTTTTGGTTTTTCAATATAAACTTCTTCTTCTAAATCTCCATTAAGGAAAGAAAATTTTACATCCATTTGATATACTTCGAATTTTTGAAATCTAGAAAGAGAAAGAAACATCTTTATGGCTTCAAGTCTAGCAACAGGTGCAAAAGTTTCGTCAAAATCTATACCTTCTTGTTGAGCATACCCTTTACAAACAAGTTTGGCCTTGTTTCTAATGACTTCTCCATTTTAATTCAACTTGATTTTGAATATCCATTTACTTCCTATAATATATTTATCACGAGGTCTAGGAACTAATTCGCAAGTATTATTCTTTTCAATTTGCTCAAGTTCTTCATTTATGGCTTTGACCCAACATTCATCTCTTCATGCTTCATTTACACTTTGAGGCTTGATGGAGGATAGTAATGCTAGATAGCTTGAGGTTTCTGTAATAGTTCTTCTTGTCTGTACGCCTGCCTCTTTTTCCACTAAAATTTGAGTTTCTGGATGATTTTCTGAACATACCTAGACAGATGCTTTTCCTCTACCGTTATCTTTTCTTCTGGTGCATCATTGGTTTCTTCTTCAATATCATCATGATTTGATGTGGGAAAATACTCCCCATATTCTTCATTGTCATAATCTTCTATTTTTGTTTGTTTTGGATTTTTGCATGCTTCATCAACTACAACATCAATACTTTCAACAATTTTCCCAAGTCTTTTATTATAACATTTATATCCTTTACTTCAGGAAGAGTAACCAAGAAGAATACCTTCATCTGCTTTGAGCACAAACTTACCAAGTTTTTCATTAGTCCCTTTGATATAAAATTTTCTTCCAAAAACTTTAAAGTATTTTACAGTAGGAGTCTTACCATATTGATGTGGCCACAACTACCACCCTATTGAAACATGCTTTTACAACAAATTTTCAATGGGTCCCCTAGAAGTTAGATTTTTCATCTTTCAGAATGACCTATTTTATCACATGGATGTTAATTCCTTGCCGAGTCAAATTCTCAAGGCCTAATGGCTAAGCCATTAAAATAAACCTCTGTTGCATGGGTCATTCATGACACAGCTTGTCCCTTTATTCTCTCCCTTAATCGAGATCTTTCAATATTCACAAACATGCATGGTTCATTAGTGCCCGCACAAACCATCACCCCTACCCTTATTATAATCCTTTGTTGGTTTAACTCACAAAACCCCCATCGCATCATTATTCCCATTACAATGCCTTATAGTGAAAATCCTTCATAAAACATGCATAAACCCTTTTGGGCCCATCGTAAATAACACAACGCATTCATGGCTTCCGGACCGAACAAGTTTTATTAACTCAAATGTATACATTTTGGGTCTAGAGCCCCATCGCAAATCACTATCGGCCCAACCCCAAAGTTATATATAAATGATGCATAAATATCGTGGATCCACCAATGATTATAAAATTGGGAGCATTAATTTTCAAGTACGATCTTATGGCCAAATATGCAGGTTTTTCACTTATACCCTTATGTTTTCAGAAAAACATTGTAGTCGGGGTTTTCCAAAGGGAAGGTTAAAATTGCGGACTTGAACGGATTTATGAGCGTTAAATTATATGTGTTTCGGGTTCGCAGCCCCATCACATATTGCATATCGGCGGGAGCTTGGGTCTTATGCACATACACATCACAATCTGTGGACCTGATGGAATCATCAATTATATTTCATATATGTTTTATATCCAGGGCTATATCACACATCACTATCGGCTCTACCCCAAAGCTTATATACATAGTGTGCCTCTGTCCACCAGACCCACCAACAATTGTGAATTTTGGCATATAATATTTCAAGTCTGGCCTAACGTGCAGACTCGAGTTTTCCTGTGTATTTTTCTGTTTTTGAAAGATATTGAGGGTAGGGATTTTTCAAAGGAAATCCTACACGGTTGATGTTATGTGTAGTGTGCCATCGGGATGTGCCATTGTGACTCATTCACGACACGATTTTTGGCTAAACCAGGGGCCATTCTCTTTCACAATATGTCCTTTTCATTTCATAGCACCTTATCATTTTTTTTGAAGTTTTGATGATGGCGAAAGCTATTCTTGAGCATTTCTATCATATTTTATAATCACAGTGAATACAAACTATCTATGTAGGCAAGTTTTAGTGGATCTGGTTGTAGATGAAGGCATTGTATGTGAGGATGATACTTCTACGCCACCATTGTCGGTATTTCAAAACACACTTTGCTAAAGGGGAGATGGACCACCATAGTGGATAATGAAGGCACTCTTGTAGTTCATTGGAAGTGTTTAGGACAATACTAATCCACCAAAACGCCATCATCAAAAGATACATTACAAAGCATGCCAGATGTGGGAATGATGGGATAATCTTTAGTTTCTGTCAAAGAAGAGAAAGATAATGATAGCCACTCCTCACAGGTACTTAGAAATGATACACAGTCCTCCCTTGTTCCAAGGAGATTCATCCATCTCCCTAGTAAGGAGAACGCTCCACCAAGGGTGACCTCAACTTGTCGATAGTTTCACCAACCTTTTGCATCTATACATACTGATCTGTGTAATGAAAAAAGGGAATTGAAAGGTCATGGAAGGCTGAGGGTCATTCACAGCCGCATAAGTATTACCTTCAAAGAAATAATTGGGGCTTTTTTGCTTGGAGAAGAACAATTTTGATTTATTGTGAATAAAGGGGACTATTTTGTTCAAGGAGGAGCCATAGTTTCAGATTCATTGTATTGTTTTGGATCAGAGTGTTATTACTAGCATGAATGTAAATGTGAATTGTATTTATGCATATTGATGACTTACAATTCACTATTAGTCTTGTTAAATTGAATGTGATTCAGTTTCATGGTTAATTTGCAAATGGTCGCTGGTTTGAAACTGAGTTAAACATTAGTTGCAAGTTTTAATTTCATAAAAGAATGTGGATTCCTATATGAGTGATTGGATTGCAATTTAGCTTTAATACAATCTTCTCTAGCTGTGAATTCAGTGATTGATTCATTTGGACTTGAATCTATACATGATGTTTAATCTTCTTTATCATGCTTGTGTCGAACATATATATGATGTTTAAACCTATGTATTATGCTTCTGTAGGATAGATTAGGATAGCTAGGACTAGATTAGAGTATTTAGAGGTAGTATAGATAGGATTTAATACATAGAGGTTAGATGTTTTATCTTTGTTGATTTAATTGAAGTCTTCCTCCCATAAACAATCTTTCAACATGTTCACACAGTTTACGAGGTCCCTTAAAACACTCAGAGCTAGCCATTCCAAATGAAAGAAGGTCTAATTGGGGCATATGATCGGGTTAGTTCCCCGTGTTGGCATTGTGCACATTTTCCATGTCAACAAATTGGCGCTAGAAGCAGGGCTGGAACCGCCCTCTTCAGCATTTCAAGATTTCATCTAAAAGTGCCACACATGGATTCAAAAGGATTAATGTATGGATCGTAAATGTCAAAGAGATCCTGCCACACATTTGAAAGAGCCTCATTATGAAGAAACAAAGACCTTCCTAGGTCCTATTCCTAGGTCACCCAAGGAAGAGAGATTGTGGGAGTATATTGTAACTCAGGAACAACCTATTAGAACACTTGGTCTTACGTTCATTCCCTCTCTCAGTCTCCCATATTTCACTCTTTACCTCTGACAACTAAGAGAAAGAAAAGTAACTTTACCCTGAGTGAAGATACATCTACAGCCACTTCTCTCGAAGATGTTGTGCTAGAATCCTTGCAATGTATCAACACCCCTAGGGAAGAAATTCCTGAGGATTCCCCTTCCAAAGGTAACTCCTCACTTGATTTTGAGAATCCTAATGGAGAAGCCTCCAACCAAAACTTCCCTATCCATAGTATGGCCAACGTTCCCCCTCTAGGGGGGAATCGACCTCCACCTCCTCCTCCGAGTGGGAATCAACCCCCACCTCCTCCAGTAGCACTCCCTCCCTGGCTTGCACTTGATGCTATGGTGGTACCTGGGTAGCAACATCCCTTACCAAAAAGTACAGAAACAATTTTGCCCAATTTCAACCCTGAGCAGGGAGATATCACTGATAACCATATTCACTCTTTCTTCCTAGCCGTGTATAGGATGGGGATCATCGATGAAGATGTGGTGTGCCACCTATTCTATTTTACTTTGACTAGTGTAGCCTCCACATGGTATTTCAGCTTGAGAATAGGGTCAATAACCTCTTGGGATGCTTTTCAGCAGGCCTTTTTAGACAAGTTTGGTGATGACAAAACACTTGCAGACTTACTTTTAGAATTATCCCATCTAAAAATGGAAACCGAGGAGAAGGTTAAGGATTTTAACATCCATTTCAACACCTTGTTCAATATAATCCCAGCCACCACTAGACATACTGAGGAAGTTCTCATGGAGTTCTATGTCTCTACTCTCCATGTCCCTACAGCGATGTTAGTTAAAAAGAGTAACGTGCAAAACTTACAAGGTGCTATCGATGAAGCAGTAAAGGTTGAAAATGAAATGCTCAATCTTACAGCTTGCCACCCCACAACTAGAGAAAAGAAATCCTCTCAGACATACAAGAAGAATATTGGAAATGATAACAAGGGGGTTGAAACTAAAGAAAAGGACACCACGGATGTGGAAGAGTTGCATCAGATCATTAAAAAACTAACGAACACAGCCACTGATATGAAAAGGAATCATGGAGAGAGTAATAGTGGTAATGGAGAAGACTACAAGAACAAAAATCCCTTCGAGGCTTTCTATCATAAGAAAATAGAAGGTGGTCATGGTCAACTTGCATTTCCTACTCCACCTAATGAAGCGGCTTTAAACATAGAAGATTTTGCTCTTATTGGATTGCTCCTTAACAAGGAAGAACTTGTACTAGAGCTCAAACTAGAATAAGAAGATGAGGAAGAATACGAAGTAGAAGAACCCTCAGAGGAGGAAACCCAGATTAATGTGCTATGGGATTTCCATAGTGATGAGAATGACGATGAAGGAGATAACATTCCAGAAATCAATGCTAATGAAATCCACACACGAAGTAAAGGGCTGCTCCCAGATGCGACAAAGCCCTTAGACCGAACAAAGTAAGATGTTCGCCCTGTGAAAGCATCCTCCCCCAGAGTTCCTGTCAAGAAGAGTAGACCTGGCGGTCAATCCAAGAATAACCTTGCTGCAAGTCACCCAGAGAAAGAAAATGCATATCCCACTACAATGAAGGCTACTAAAGATGGTAAAATCTCACCTAATAATGGCAAAATAGGTATGTTTACTCTGCCATATCCTATTTATAACACTGATTACAATAGTGTGGATGATCTCAAGAAGTCTAGGGCTAATATCACATATTTTGACTTGT
>APFE030573812.1:129005-149309 GCA_000404065.3 Pinus taeda | reverse complement strand
TTGTGGCTTTATATTATTATGGTTAGGTCGGCTGGATTATATTGTGACTCCTTAGACTCCTATATATAGAAAGGAGGTTTTGTCATTTGTATCATCCAAGAATTGTTCATTTATGTAATGTAAAGGAGGTTGCCCCCTCGAAGAGGCTGAATTCTAAGTCGTTGATCTATCTTTTATATCTTTTCTTGAGCTGGTTTCATAACAATGACTGACTCTGCCACAAGCAAAGCATTTGAAGGGTAGCTTACCTCTAAATCTTCTAGATCCCCATTGAAGCTTCTTGACAAAGTTTACCTCATCTTCTTCTTCTGAAATATGTCCTAATTCATTGTGTTCTTCCTTTCCTTATGTTGAAGTTTTAAATGTGGCTTCTCTCATATTTAATGGACCTCCTTTTCTCATCTCAAAGGCAGTTAGATTCTGTGAAGCTGCGTCATAGTGATAGTCTGCAGATCCTATTTTTCTTCTATGGCAGACACTTTTGATTCAAATTTAGTAGACCAGGATCTCAAAAACTTCTCAACTAAGGTAACTTACTTTATATATTCACCCAGATTCTTCATAGAATTAAGAACCTCATCTATACGTAAGAAGTAACTAGCTATAATTTCATCACTATGCATCTTAAGGGTTTCATACTGAATTCTGAGAGTTTGAAGTTTAGCACATTTTACCTTAGAGTCTCCTTCATAGCTCGAAATGATTTTGTCCCATATTTCTTTGGCTGATTTGAGCTACATGACTTTCACAAGCTATGATTGTGACAGACTTCCCAATAAGATATTGACAACTTTGGCATTGGTTTCATATTGCTTCTTACCTATCATATCTGTATGAATTGCAGTTGGAAATGTATATCCTCCTTCCACAATTTCCCAGACATCCATTCCAAGTGATTGTAGATAGGTTGTGGTTCTTATTTTCCAATAAACAAAGTTTCTCCCATCAAATATTGGTGGTCTGATGGATCCCATGCTTTCTTGATTACTCATGATGATGGATCTCCCTTCAAGCGATCAAGCTTCTTTTGAAGGACCTAGTTTGATACCAATTGTTGGAAATAATACTAAGAGGGGGGGTGAATCAATATTATGGGATCAATAATTTAATTTCCCAAACTAATTTATATATGCTACTTCAGCTAAGAAAAATAGCATTTACACATGACTATACTTAAATGAACTAGCATATATGCATAGAACTTTTTGATTTAGACAATTTATCATGTATTGAACTTTAACCAATATATCAGAGACTTATTAGACAATGCAGTAAAAGTAGAATAAAGCATCACACATAAGAAACACGCATGAACACCAAGATATAAGGTGGAAACCGAATCTGGATAAAAAAACACCTAATTTTGTTGTCTCTGTCTTTTTTTAATAATAAGGAAATAGGTTTACAATCGTGTACTAGTGTAGACTCATACTAGTACGTAGGCACCCACCTGCAGAAGGCTACAACCTTCTCTCATTCTCCAACTACTACTAGAATGGAGCTACAACCCCCTAGCTCTTGTACTAGCCAATATGTTTACTAGTATGTAGGCGCCAACCTAGAAAAAGCTCCACTCTTCTACCAGGGACCATCTTTCATAAATTTTCAGACTTGATACTCTTGGAACACAACACCACAATTTGAAGGCCATGTTTCATCTAATTTTCATACTGGACCCATCAACAACATCATAACTGCAATACAATCATCAAGTACATCTGCATCAACCAATCACTAAAACTTAATCATCATAACCTGAATCTGATCATTCAGAACACTCTCACCAAAATACAGTCACCAGAACCCAGAACTCTTCAACAACACACAAAAACAAATGAAACATACTTCATAAGGTATACACTACTTCCATGTGTCAAACCAACGTATATATGTGCTTTTATCAAATCCAACCAGTGTACAGATCTATAAATATTAATTCATAATTTTGCAGCTATTCCAGATTTCAATTATACCCAGATCATAACATTTACAGAATAACACATGCGTTCGTATTTAGATCTATATTGTACATGATCAAACCATATAATGATAATTATTTTCAGGCCTTAAGATCTCGATCCATCATTAGGTCTTATCCCTCATCAACTGTTCAGGTTCATCCTTGGTTCAAATCAAGCAAAGCACCATAAGACAATAATCTGCATACTAGATCTCACACTTCATCAGATATTCGATGCTTGCACACCTTAGCCTAATGATCTTCTCCTCCTTATATACTTTTAGGCCTTTCAAAATACCATGGATCAAAACCACTTAGGACCAATACCTTGGACCAAATACCTAAGGTCAATACCTCAGACGAATACCTTGGACCAATACCATGGATCAAAATACCTTGGACCAAAGACCTTGGACCAAAAACTTAGTTTTCCAACATGTACGCGCTTTTCCTTCTATGAAATTGTGTGCATACGTATACACTACTTGTGTTCAGTGAACCTGTTTGTATACGCAGCTTGGTCAAGGTGAACCTACATATACCTCTCTTTCTTCATTCTTTGTAGTCTTATTTGTAATTCTTTGTTGTTGACATGCTACACCATGATATTTCATCTGAGTGAGTTTCCATCAATGACAACACCTGTATCATAATGCCAATAGGTATTTGGCAATGTTGATGAGAAAAGAGTTAATTGGCTTGGCATTTGAGAGTCTTGATGAGATAGAGTGTGATGACTTATTGAGAAGATTTGGTTGTTTAGTGATTTATTGTTTATAGGTTTTAATATTCATTTATTCACTGTGAAAATAATGGTTTATGTGGGTCCAATTTGAAAATTGGGTGAAATTTGGCCTATTTGTTTTGAGTTGTGATTGAGTCAGGTGGATCCAGTGTGAAAAAATTTGAAACGTGGTCCATAGAGAGACTAAGTGTTGGATATATTAGTGAAGGAATGGTAGCTTCCTTCTAGTAATTACAAATAAACTTGGTCATGGAGTAGTATTTTCCTTCTAGTCGTAGCTAGAGAAAAGAGGAAGTGGTAGCCTCCAAGAGGTAGAGGTCCACACAATGGTAAGAGACTGTGCTATTGGAAGATGTAATAAAATTTTCTTAATAATTAGAAGAAGATATAATGAAAACAACAATAATTTTTCCTAGTTGGGTTTTCTATCTAAAAATCCATTGTCTCTATGTGTTGATGTGTTGATGATGTATTGCATTATTATATGATGTTAGTTTAATGTTTATCATGGTTTATTGAATGTCCCTATATCTACAACATAATGTGTTTCTAATGAAATAATTATTCTGATAACTTCGAAAATGAAAGAATAAAATAAGTAAAATTTGATTTGCCATGAAATAATGATTCAAACCCCCAGTATTTTTAAAAATTGGTATGAAAGCATAGGTCATTCAAGAAGTAGCTTGATCACTAGAAGTAAGATCCAATAAGATGACCAGTTAGGAAAATGTTTTCTCATCCAAGCCACATATGCTTAATGGAACAAACATTGTGTTTTGGAAGATCAGAATGAGATCGTATTTGCAATCTCTTTGAGTTGATGTTTGGGAAAGATTCCAAACGGGATACCAATATCCTATATTCATATCTACATATGAGAAATGAAAGAAACAATATGAAAGCAATGCCAAAGAATTCAATTCCTTACTAGCAGGACTTGGAGAATCTAAATTCATGAAGCTAATGTAGCTTGACACACCACAAAAGGTATGTGGGACAAATTGGTCAACAATTATGAAGGTGATACAAAGGTAAAAGGTGATAAGTTATAGTCATATAAAATGTAGTATGGGCCCCTTAAAATGCCTGAAGATGAAAGTATTGCAAATTTGTTTCTTAGAGTAGATGAAGTAGTAAATATTATGAAGGGTATTGGTGATAAGATTGAGGACTCTACAATTGTTGAGAAGAATTTTAGATCACTAACTCCTAAATTCAATGCCAAATTTTAATCTATTCAGGAAATGCAGGATTTTGTTGGGTTGTGTTATATTCTTTCCATGACTAACATAAGTAGTGAGCCAGGGGGTTAGAGGGTGGGTGGAGCCCCCCCTTCATTGCATTGATTACGCAACAGGGGGATCACAGGGGGGTTTGAGGGGGGCGGGAAATTTTTTTTTGGACCCTATATTAGGTTGGGCGAACCTACCTATGGTTTTTAGTCCATGGCATTGGATGCTTCGGCATGTATATATATGTATTGTAACATTGAAAGGAATATAATGAAAAATCAAGCCGGTAGTCCTAGTTTTGGGATCCAAGGGAAAATATCTGTGTATATGTGTTTTATGCATTATTCTTTCGCATTGTTTATTTTCTGTGTTTTAGAATTCATATGCAGGTAATTTCTGTACAGTGTTAAAACCTATAGATTTGATTCAGCTATCTTTAGAAAGCCTCCATGAGATTCTAACAGCCTACGAAATCAATAAAAAAGAAGATACATCAGAAATTAGAGAAGTTGCCTTGAAAGATACATACAAAGAAAAACAAAAGCAAGAGCCAAAAGACACTGGATGCATTTTAAATGAAGATGAGGAAAAACCTCATCAAGAAGCTCCAAATGGTAACTGGTAACTGGTAAATCCATATAAAGAAAATATTGATAACTGAAAGAATTTCTCTAAGAAAAATTGTCAAAATGAATTTCTCTATGAAGAAAATATTTTATTCTAATGAATACATTGAAGGTACGTTAGATGATCAAGTAAATGAATATTTAGAATCTAACTCCAACTACACAATTCTTATGGATTTTGAAGATCAATTGGCTAGTGAATCAAATAATTGTGAAAAAAGATTATTTAAGAATGCTTTGAAAGAAATTTATAGACTTAGAAATATAAAGAAATATATGGAAATTAAAGAAAGTGATAATGTTGAAGAAATAAACTTGCTAAAGACTCACCTAGAAGAAGCTAAAAGAAGTGAGGAGGCCTTGATGAAACAACTCCAAGAGAAAGAGAGGCATTGTGAGAAGTTAGAATAAGAAATTGTGGGCCTAAAGAAGGATTATGAGAAAATATTCTGGAACCTCAAATGTGTAAAGGCATCTAAATCATTAGAGAATATTAATAATGTTCAACACTCTCCTTTAATTAAGATAGGTATTGTATACAATGTTGTCATAATCACAAGCTTTTAGATTCGACAGGCACAAATCCACAAGGTGATGACAAGGACCTTAATAAGACTCATCAAAAGAAAAATGAATCAAGTCACTCACTAGAAATAAAGCAACCAAGATCTGAGATAAGACCATTCCTCATGTATAAAGTTAGTTGAATAGTTATTGTTTTATCTATAAATTGTTTAGTAATAAGGTCATTGATTACAAATCTAGTAGGTGGAGTAAAAGCAAAAACCACCCATGGTTGAGACCTGACACCAGTATCAAACAAGCTTCTTCTTACATGGGGTGTTATGTGTGTCACAATATTGGATACATGGTCAAATACTGTAGGAAGACCAAAATTTTCAAGCCATCCAACTAAAATAAGTAGGTAATTAAGATTTGGAGGAAGAAGGAGCAACAAACAAAGATGTAGGGGAGGATAGTCCCCATTGTACTCTATTGTATTTGATTGATATTTCTAAAAGGACTACATAAGTGAATGTGAGATGCATAACCTCATGGGAAGAAAATGATAACAACATAGGAACTTGATGACTACCAGGTCCATAAGATCAACTAATCCATGTGCTTAGGGGGGTAAATGCATCAATAAAAGGTTTACATGTTTTTGGTTCAACTTTATTGATGACTCCATGCATTTCAATATTATTCTTTTGATGATGACTTATAATACTAATATGGGATTTGGGAAAGTTATTGTGATTAGGATTATTGATGAAAGATTGACATAAGTTTAGGTGGATCATCTCATATGCTTTTAATACTTCATTATTGGCATTATGTCACTTACTAGTAGAATAAGAGAAAAGGAACATCTTAGAGAAACTTCCTTTGAGGATTCTATAGTTATTGTATATATGTTGTTTAGATTGTGTATGAGAGGGTGTTGATTCATGACAAACTCATAAGTTGGTGATGGTGTCGGATCCCATATTATTGTTGTTGTTTTATAGATCAATTTTATTGCAATTCCTCCTTTATGCTTTGTTTGTTGTTGGTTAGTACTTTCATTGAAAAGGACGATATACATGTTGTTGTGACTAACTCATGATATTTGTGTTGCTACTAGAGAAAGTTCATTGTTTGTATTTCTTGGTATTTGATATGTTGTTGACCAGTCTTAATTTTTTGTTGTACTTAATGGCTTGTGAGGATTTTAGATGCTCCAAAAGGTATTCATTGAGATCAAATTTATATGTTAATGAAAGAACCACATATGTTGCTGCTGAGATCCTTATTTATGATTGAGTTGTTTAGAATAGACATGTGTTATCATATATCATGAATTTTTATTGCATAGATCACATATCATTGTTCATGGATGCCATGTATTAGTCACATCTCATTGTATTGATCATGCATAAAAGAGAGAACATATGTGTAATATGTAACTTGAGTCCATGTTTGTGATAGGCATACTGATAGAATTGTCATATATCAATCATATGTACTTACCAAAGCCATAAATCTTCTCCAAGGAGCTTTGAACTTGTATTTCATATCATTGTTCATCTCTTGCACCTAGTATGAAAAGTGGAAGTATTAGTATAATGAAGAAAATTTGTTTGCAGCCCCGTATATAATCAGGCGGAGAATCGTTATCATGAGAAGTTATGGTATTGATTAGAGACATATTTTGTAGTTGAGTTCCTTATTTCACCTTATTTGTAGGACATTAACTTTTATTAGAAGAATAACATTTTAGGGGGAGTACTTGTCTCAATATGGTACTGCCCCTTTCCTTGATGTCAAAGGGGGAGACAAGAACTCAGTTTTTGTAAGAGGTTGACATCAAGTCCAAGGGGGGAGACTATTGGAACTTTCGCTAGTGTGCATTCCTTGATGTCAACCTAGATAATATTGTCACATTATGTCATCATGATCTTGTCACACTATGAAACCCATATCACATCATGTCATCATGATCTTGTCAAAGTATGACATTGCTGGCAAGTGTGTAGAATTGAAGTACCTAGATAGGTCTTGGTTGGATGACGAATCTTAATGATTGGAGAATATTTTCAAGAGACTTGATGATTCCATAGGAGCTTCAAAAGGTTGCATAGGGTTTGGAGCACTTGTAGGAGGATGGACAAGGTTTACAGATGTTTGAAAGTGAAGAAAACATAGGTAACAGAGGTGACTGATTAAGGAAGGTTTAATTATGACTACATATATTGGTGAGGTTGATGAGATGCTATTGAGACTTTATAAGGTTTGGATAGGTCCTATATGTGCTGACAAAGGCATCCTAGAAGTTGGAAGCAAGTTTGGTTGAGGTTTGACTGAGTCTTGGGCTTGAAACCAGGGTAGCGTAGGTTTACTATGCACAAGGAGAATTATACACCAGGGTAACACAATTTTCCAGTTCAAGAGGAGCATTATAACACTCTTCTTAAAAGGCTAGGGAGCATTATTACTTGTTAGTGTAGAAAAAAAACTCGGGGTGAAACCATGGATTTTCCCAAAGTATTCTTTTGCAGAAGGCCGAATAACATCTATTTAATCTTGTCAAATATTACCATCATTAAATCCCATGGATTTTCCTATTGTATTAGCAAGACAAAGTGACTATAAAAGGGAAATGAATTGGATAAGTTATCTTCACATTTTGATGATTTATTTATGATTTTTTTTGGAACAAGTGAGCACCAAGGTGCAAGGAGGAGGCTTCGATCTAACTAGTCAATGAGAGATCTAAAGGGGACATGGTCATAGAACTTAATTGATTGGATTTCCTTTAATATGTGAGGTCACTTGTTTATAGGGGTTAGAAACAATAAAGTATTGAGAAATTTGAATATATGATATCTTGATTTATGTGTTGGAGAAGGTTTGAGAGTGTTAACATTCTATTTTTCTATAGATCTAACTATGAGATTGCATAGATATGAGACATATGAGTAGAAATGTTATAGGAGAAGAGCTTGCATTTTCTCATTTGTTTATTGCGGGATCTATGAATACTAACCTATGATATGCATGATTTTTTATCTGAATATGTTGAATATAATGAGTGGATATGCAAAGATTTCTATGACAAATATTAGATCTAAATAGGCTTGTAACATGGGTTAATTTATGCTGCTATTTGTTTCTTATTTTTGACATAAATATTGAGTGTTTAGATCTATATGCAGAGGACCTAGAATGTAATGAATAATGACATAAGTTCTATGAATAAGTTTTCTTGACTCTTCAAAGCTTGTATAATGGATTGGTGATAGAGGGTGAAATTCTTATGCTTGGTATTTTGCCTAGTTAACATAGCATTATGATAGAGTTCTAGCAATGGTTTATGATATTATTGTGGGAAAAGGTTAATGGTGGTTTGAGTCACTTATCTTGCTTCTATTTTCATTGATTAATATGGGTTCAATGGGTTTGAGTTCATATGCTAGAGCAATTTCAAGTTTATTATTATTAAAGAAGAATTTATGATGTTGTTGTTTGTCCTTTCAGAGGTTTTATGTTGGGACTGTTGTTTCTTAACTACAATGAACATAAATTAGATTACAATATTGACATGCTATGCTTTCCTAGAGTTTGTTGTGATGTGTCATTGAGGATTATATGGCCACTAATGTTATGAATCTATGATGTTTTTTTCCATTTGAATAGATCACATCCCATATTGAAGACTTCATGATGATGTTTCCATGTTAATGATACTATGATGTGTCTAGTTCGAGGAGTTTGATGTGTGTTTGATTAGAGGCTTTTTTATGTTTTGAGTTTGGTGCTATTGGTATCATGTAAAGAATGGATCTGAGAATAATATCATGAAAGTTGTATTTAGTTAATTACAAAGATATTACTGTGTCTAGTATTTACAAAGAGTTTCAGTATTGTTAAGAGTTGATTTGCTATTAACTATGAATTAATTTCTCTATGAGTATGATGATGATAGATGAGTTTGAGAAACTATTTTGGCTTGGTATTTGACAATGTTCATAAGAAAAGGATTTGGCTTGGTATTTCATAGTGTTGATGAGCAAAGCATTTGGCTTTGTATTTCACAATGTTGATGAATTAGAGTGTGATGACTTATTGAGCATATTTGGAGGAAATTAATTGAGGTGACATAGCTCTTGTAACATAGTTAGCTCAGTAAATTCGATTTAGTGGGCTTGGAATATAGTTTTCATGTGTTGATTGCTAATTTGTATCAATCCAATTCAATTATTTCTAACTGTTATGAGTGGGACAACGCTCTAACTCACAGATCATCTAGTTAGCTTATCAATCATCCAAAAATAGCTCATGCATGCAAGGAATTTGAATCGCTCACTTACGGTGCATATTCCAAGGCAGTGTAACATCAATGTAGACTAGTTTTGAGTGTACAGGTGTTGCATGCAATCAATGATCAATCCTTGTGAATTATGAAATCATTTTGGAGGAAATTCCTAAAGAAGAGGTGAAAATTTCCTCAAGATTTGCACAAGGAAATAAGAGCTCAAGTGGGGGTATAAATTGACTAAGTATGGGTCAGAGCTTCTCATTGAGTAGAGAAAACAATAATTCTTTTGTAGGTTGAGCCAGAGCCAGAGCTAGCAATTGTAATAGATTATTTATTCACTTTATTAGTGCAAGTAGGATTAAGGGGTTTTTACTAGTTCATTTCCCCTAGATACATTTGTGTACTTGTGTATGTGATTTATGCATGTTTGTGAATGTTGTTCTAAGTTTTAAATTAATTTCCACAAATCCATAGAGGAGAATTGCATAATAGAGGATTTTTGTATCTCTTGATTTAGATTAAATTTCTTGGGAGGTTGAAATTCTATCACCATATTTCTACGTGGTATCAAAGCAAGATTCACATTACAACAATGATTTCAAATTTTTCACTTAGGAGGCTTAAATTTATAGCTTTAGTGTAGCAAGATCTCCTCATAGTTAGGAGAAGGACATTCAATGCAATGAGATTAGATTATGCCTGGAAAGGAAGCTTGATTTTCATTGTCTAGAAGGATCACATTGAGGCAGTTCTTGATGATAATGGATTGATGGAATTTGTTAAGACATATATTCCAAAACCAAGATCAGTTAACACATAGAACCTATCCCAATGGAAGAAAGATATCCAAGGCAAGGAGAATAATCCTAGAGGGAATGAGAGACCACATTGTCTCAAATCTACATGGTAAGGAAACTCCTTGTGCAATGTGGAATGAACTGATTGAGCTGTTCAAAAATAACAGTGACCATAGAAAACCGACCCTCAAAGAAAAACTTTGAAACATTAATATGTAGAAGAATGATATTATTTCACAATATCTCACCATATTTACATAAGTTCGGGATGATATTGGAGGGTTTCTGTGAATGTTGAAAAAGATGACCTGGTGAGCCTACCTCTTCTAGGACTTCCAAAATCCTAAAACAACTATCAAGACTCTGTGAATGGAATGGAAAATTTACTGAATTGGGAAATCTTATTGTTCTATTTGGTACAATAAGAAATCAAGCGAAGAGATGGAGGTTCATTCAAGGGAAAGGATAAAGAGAATTTTGTATTGGTTGGAAAGGGAATGAATTGCAAAGGGAATAGATCTCAAACCAAATGAGATTCTAGCCTAGGGTGAAAGAAGAAAGACTTTTCCAAAATAAAATAATTTAATTCTCATGACTTCGTGCACTATACTACAAAGTTTCCACACAAAAACTCTAGCAAGAAGAACTCATGAGGAGGTGCAGGTGAAGCATTTGCTCCATATTTCAAGTTAGGCTTCACCTTGATCACATGCATGGACAACACTATGATGAGGAGTGTGTGATACTTGGATTTAGGTACCTTGTTCCACATGACAGGGTGTAGAGTGTTTTTAGTGACCCGAAGAAGAAAGAAATCCATATTCATATTGAGCTTGGGGACTGTTTGGTAATTTAATTGAGGTTAAATTACTACATAAATTATTGACTATGGCTAGTATACTGATGAAATGTATGTCCATTGTATGTATGAGAATTCTTTATTACTCAAGAAACTCCTAGATTAAATTGAGATATCGAGATGGGAATGTTTTCATCACTCTTACATGAAAGTGATTATGTCATTCTTTAAAAAAAACAAAATCAAAATTATTGCACTTTCTTAAAAGAAATATCACACTTTACTTGAAAGAATCATCACACTTTCTTGAAATAAATATCACACTTTCTTGAAAGTAATATCAAACTAGAATTATTACACTTACTCAAAAGAAAGATCACGCTTGCAGAAATAAAATTACTCTGAAATCAAACACAAATTTTTTCAATAGAAAACAAACAAATAATATAAAATATCACATTTAATATAAAACAAAATCTTCTTTACTTAAATGTAACTTAACCCAAATATAACTCAAACTATAGTTTGAATCCTAAATCAATCCACACCTTGTTATACTATTGTTCATGTGCATCAGAGATCTCGACTTCACTCATTCATCCTAAAACAAAATGACTAAAGAAAACACACTATGTTATGAACTTTGTTATCACTGTCAAGATAATTAATTAACAATCAAAACTCGATAGTTAGATGAACTAATTAAAAATGATATCAAATGCATAATTGAAATGTTAATTAAAACAATAAAACCTTATAATTATAGGGGGCATCCTACGATATGTAGGTAAAAAAATGAATCCTTCAAATGTTTATATATGCATCAAGATAATGCACAATGGGGATATCAAATAAAACAGGGTTTTTATAGCTATAAAATAGAGTTTTCAAAATAATATTCAAGACTATGTTTGTCATGCCAAGAGGTAGATTTATAACATCTATCAATAACTGTTTAGAGATTTATGAGCCTATCCTACTCAACAGAGACTAAAAATATCACAAAAGATAACATCTCATGATTTTCTATCAGAGAAGCAAATCATGAGGCTAAATATCTACTTCCATTAATTTCCTCACTCGCCTGGTTCACCTTCAACTCCTTCACTTGTTGACTTCCACATTGACTGGCCCTATATGGTGTTCTTGTCATTGACCCAGATGATAAATATAGGAAAATATCATTGTTCCAGCTATTAGCCACCTTCCCATATCTCTTGTTCCTCTGTTGGAGTTTCAGAACCTGTTGAACCTTCAACTTTGTTGCAGAATCAATGATTAGCTACAGAATTCATGCAACTCAGTAGCTCATGCAAATATTAAGTTAAATAATAAAGAACAATGAAAATTATGAAAGAAAAGATGTTTAAGTTCCTAGTATTTCCATGAACCTTATAGAATGATGCTCAATTAGAGTTATTAGAGTAAAAAGCAAGGAGGACAGAGTGTAAGAAGATGGTCAAAAAGAGATAATTTTGGGCTTCAGCAGGGATGATGGAATGTATCACGCTATCAAGATTGGTAAAATAACCTTTAGGAGGCATTCAATATCCCCTCTTCACATAAAATATTTTACGTTTGTTCTAGGCGAGAAGAATAACCTGTAGAGTCCAAGGACTGCTTTACCTTAACACCCATTTTGCCCATATTTCCTCTTTTTTTCTATTCCTATCTCCTAAATAAATGCAATAAACATATTTTTTTGTTAAAGCAAGCACTTACATGTCCTCTTTTTAATATCTTTTCCATATACCTTATTGTTTTATTAAAGTTTGCATTCAGCTACAGAATTGACCTGATTCCGCAGCTAATCCATAGATCTGCAACTACCTCCATTGTTGACAGGGTTCGAGTGCACCAGCTCAAAAAAAGAAGATATGGATAGATGAGTAATGATACCCTCATGGATTCTTTCCTATTCTATCAATCCAATCCTTCAAGATAATCGTACTGCAATGCGATTAACCTCAAAGTCAACTCCAAGATCATATGCCAAAACAGAGTCCTAATTTCATGAAATATTATTAATTTTCTTTTCCAAATAGCAAAACGATGATTAAGAAATATAATTTGGTTTGATAAGGATCATAATGAGGATACTTAGGTTTAAAATTCTCATGCTGTTATTTGAATAAATGTTATAAGAATAATGGTCACTCTATGTTTTGGTGTCTGTCGCTATATGTAATTTTGAAGAACATCCAGTTAAAACTATTTTCGATTAATAAAGTTTGGTTCATACTTTCAATGTTGCATTGACTAAAGTTGTTAACTGTCTCGTGGATGGCCCCTATGTCCAGATCAGGTCTTTGATCAATTGCAAATAGATTTCCTCTTATTTCTTAGAGTTAAATTATGGATGCTTTGTTTTATGTTTTAAGATGCAGTCCAATGGAATTCATGATTAAATGGATATTTTCATCAACAATTTCATTTGATTTCTACCTATAATAACTCAGTTATCTCATTTCACAGTTTGGTTATTTTATAGCTTATCCATTTTTTTCTCATTTTACTTTTGCATGAGTGAAGTTGCAATAGTTAAAGAGTGACAACTATTTTCTTGAGAACTGAATTCAAGCATCATTCATTCCCAATTTGGTTAATTATATTTCTTTTGCACATGCTTTCATAGTTATTCTAGTTTGGCTTCATCACAAAATTCAAAATAGAATCAAAAACAGTTTAACAGAGTAGATTTTAGGATCACTCTTCAACCATCCACAAAACTTCATTCAATTAAGATTAATTTTAGAATAACCATATAACATATTTTAGGAACAATACTCTAATATAGATAGTAACACCATTTCCATATTAATTCTATATTTAGACTTTAACTATATCATAAACATCTTAATGACATAAAATAACTTCTAGCACATACAGTGCACTTGTGCTTCATCGTTTACCTTCCCTGGTCAATAATTTATGTTGACAATTTAAGAACATTAAATTGACTAAACATTTTGGTGCCGCTATTGGGGAAGTACAAATAAAAGTTAGAAAAAAAAATTAAAAAAAACCATCAATTCAAAACATGAAATGCGTAGGGATAGAGACTCTAGAGGTATATTTGTAGGACATGGAAGAATCTTAATACCCACAAATCTACTCAATTCACCATGAATTCAAAATTCCACACCACCTACTCAAAATCGAATTCCATTTGCAAGCTGACAAAGACTTGCTAAAGTCTCAAGATCAGAAATCCAAACCATAACTTCATGTACTCCGTCTGTTGAAGCTGTAATTGAATAAAATCCTACATCCCCAACTACAGGAGTAGTTTTTCTATCCTCCATTGGTGAATAAATTCTAGGAGAAGCATTATAAATTCTCAGTGAAGAAGAGGAACAAGAAACTTATTTTGGCCACCCATTTATAGAGGAACCAGAATAATTAGAACAACCTTACCTTAGTTCTGAGGAATATGTCATGGTTGAAGAAGGGGAAGGAGAGGTACACAATGTCAATGGTGAGGAAAATAGGATTGGAGGAGGTAGAGGTAGAGGAGGAGGTGGAGATAGGAATAGAGGAGGGGGTAGAGGTAGAGGAAATCAAGATCCTTTTGGATTTCCTATTTTTGATGAAGATACAACCCTCACAATGAACAAAATTTCACCTTCTATTCTTCCTAATTTCCACGGAAAAGGAAGTGAAGACTAAGAGACATTTCTCTTTGAATTTGAAATATTATGTAGATCATATGATTATCTGCATGACGCTAAAAAACTAAATTATTCCCCACCACCTTAACGGATTCAACATTAAAATGGTTCATGAGTTTAGGAATGAATTCCATAAGAAAATGGGGACAAATGAAAGAGGCCTTCTTAGGAAAATATAAATATTATTGTATGCCTAGTAACATTAAATATGAGGTCTTAAAAATGACACAAAAGGAAGATGAAAATCTTGAAGACTTAGTAGAGATATTTGTCTATGATATTAAAAGAGAAAAAATGGATAATTTGGATGAGGAAAGATTGAAGGCCCTCCTCAAAGTTATCAATGATGAATGGATCGATCTCCTTAACTTAATAGCAAAAACAAGATATTTATCAATTACTATTTGCAGATATTTGTGATTTATGTGTACATATCTTAAGGGGTAAAGCACAAGTTGGAGAGAGTCCTAGAGACCCTCTCTTATAAAAAATTAATAAATCTGTAGCTGGGACAGTCAGTAAGGAAGAATTAGGAAGCTTGCTTGATACTTTCAAAATAGATATTTTAGGCAGTATAAGTGAATAGATAGACACCCTTAAAATATAGAATAAGCAAAAATCTGAGAATGTTGCATTATCCATTTTCTGTCCTAGATGTCGAAAGAAGCATGCCCTAAGAGAGTGTCCCTTAAATTCAAAAACTATAGAAACTTGTGCCATATGTGAAGATAACCATGATACCAAGGAATGTCCTTCTTTGCCAGGTTTTAAGGTTGTATTTAATGACAAAGGAATATAATAACTAGTAGACCCTCTTCACTTTATAACCAAGAGACCATGGCAAAAATCCCAACCAAATCAACCACAAGAGTTTAGGCCACAACAGTTTGTTTAATATTCACAAAATAATTAGAATCCATCTTGGCAGCCTTGGGCTCAACCACAATCACAATCTTGCAATCAAGGATGGAAAAACCCTTATGGGGCTTGTGCTCAGTATCAACAATATTCACCATCCTATCCTAATCTTCCAACATAATTCCTACCCCAATCTAATCGAATTCCTCAAGCCAATAAATTACCTCAAGTCCAAGTTCAGAGTCAAAATCCATAGCTCTCCCTACCATTTGCACAAAAACCAAATCAATTACCTGCTCAACCACTTTTGAATCCTAATAGTAGAATTTCACAACAACATGTTTACAATATGGAAGGAAAAATCCTCAAACCTATGGAATAACTCCACTAGATCTAAAATAATGTCTGGAAGTGCATTGCAAAGAAAACCCCTTGTTGTTATTTAGGAAGCAAGAACAAACCTTCAAAAACATAAAAATCAATCTAAATAAGGATAGACCTCTCTCCCTCAAAAAGAAAATAATCAAAAAGAAAATGTTCTAATAAGTACTCCTATTATAGAACAACCCTCAAAATAAATTAGCCCACCTTTTCCTGAACGGTTGAAAATTGATGAAGAAGTAGAAAAATAAATCACATTGCCTGATTATAATATGATGGATGAATTAAGAAATGTCTTTATCAAAATTCATTTATTACAAGCCATAAAAGAAATCAATCTTTGCAAAAACAATTAAGGAATTAAGTACTCAAAGATGAGGAAGAAAAAGAAAATACATAAAAAGAATTCAATTATTTGGGAAAATTGCAAACATCATGATGATGAAAATGAAAATCCAAAAATATCTAGATCCAAGGAGCCCCATTATAAAAATTCACATCAATCGAATTGGAATACCAAACACACTGATTGATCTAGGAGTAGCCATAAACATAATGAGTAAACAAGTTATGGATTCATTTAGGCTTCCTAACCTTCAATACAGACGAACATTATTACAATTAGTAGATAGGTCTATGATTAAACCTGATGGTGTGTTGGAATATGTTTGTGTATCCTTAGATTCTTTAGAATATCATGTTCATTTCATGGTCTTAACACCCAAGAATAATTTAGGAGGACATCCATTAATCCTAGGAATACCTTGGTTAGCTACAGTTGATGCTTTCATTAGTTGTAGATCAGGTGACATGTTTATCTCAGATGGAAATTCTACAAATAAATTTGCATTATACCCACCTGCAAGAACAACAATAGAAATAGAGAATGAGGAATGGATAGACGAAGATGATGATATACAATCTGTTTTCACTACTAAACAAGTAAGAGAGGGGGACCAAATTTTAAATCTATTGGAAAATAATGAATCTTCCTCACATGATGACCGTATTTGAAATGAATATCTCTCATCTAGACCAGTATCATTGCTCTCCATGGAGAAATTTGGGAATTATTTAATAGAAAATTTTCCAGGTGTGTTAGGTCCCTATACTACTAGTGTAACCCCTTATTTTTATTAGTACAACCCCCTTATTATATTGTTGTGCCCATGTAGTCCCCATATTGGTATTGGTGTTCCCCATAGAAACCTAATATTGTTATTATTGTGTCCTTACATTATTATTGTTATGCCGGCTCTGATTATATTATGACCCCTTGGAATCCTATATATAGAAAGGAGGTCTTAGAATTTGTATGATCGAACAATTGTTCATTTGTGTAATGTAAATGAGGTTCCCCCTCAAAGAGGCTAAATTCTAAGGCATTGATCTATATTTTAAATATTTTTGTGACCTGGTTTCATAATACTTGGTATCAGAGATTTGGATTCTAAGGTTTCGTTGCTTCAAACAGGTCATCGTGGTATTTCCACTATAACATTTTTTTCTACGACGTTTTAGAAGCTAAAACAAAAACCCATTTGAGCTGAAATCATTCTAAAATTTGGGTCTGAATTCCAGAGCTTGTTGCACTATATGTTAGGAGATATAATGTTATGCTCTTAACCTGCAAATGATACCCAAATACAGAATATGCGAATAAAATATACCCAGAACACAGAATAGCAATGATTTTATTATTTAGAGAGTAATTTTCATTTGCCTCTTTGAGGGGGCAACCTCCAATAGAGCAGAGCTCGATTACAAAATAAGACACGATGCTCCTCGCAGGGAGTCTCTATCCTTTATATATGACTAGCCTTGTCCTCAAGGCTGAAGCTGCGGAAACTGATGAAGAATAGTGGCTGGTTCCCAAGTTGCATCTTCCAGAGAGGTGTCTTTCCATTTGACGAGCACTTCCTTAATCATGCGGCCACGCAGTTGCTTGACTCGTGTGTCGAGGAACTGTTCTGGTTGAAGCCATATGGACCCTTCTTCATTCAATTCAAGTAGACTGGTCTGAATTCTGTAATTATTCCCAATCACTTTCTTGAGGCATGAGACATGGAAAACTGGATGGATTTTTGCAGTAGGTGGCAAGGCCAACTTGTAGGCCACTTATCCAATGCGTTGAAGTACTTAATATGGTCCGTAGAATTTGGGAGAGAGTTTCTGACACCCCTTGTCTTTGAGTGATGTTTGCTTATATGGTTGGAGCCGTAGAAAGACCTGATCCCCTTCTTGAAATTGGCGCTTTGAGCGATGCTGGTCTACCTGTTGCTTCATGTGGTTCTCAGCTTGATGAAGATTCTCTCGAGGATGGGTGAGCATGGTTGCGCAGTGTTGTAGGAGTTGATCCACTGCTTGTACTTTTGAGCATCCCTTGAGATACGAAGTAGGTGAAGGTAGGAGTTGACCATATACTGCTTCATAGGGAGTCATTTTGGTGGTGGCATGATAGTTGGTGTTATACCACCATTCAGCCAGAGGTAGCCACTGTACCCAAAGGTGTTGCTTTTCTGAAGTGAAACACCTAGGGTAGGTTTCTAGACATTTGTTGACGGCTTCGGTTTGACCGTCTGTTTGCAGATGATAGGAAGTACTGTGTTTTAGTTGAGTGCCTTGTATTCTGAAGAGTTCCTGCCAAAAATTACTGGTGAAGATCAGGTCGCTCTCAGACACAATAGAAGTGGGCATGCCATGCAATTTAAAGATCTGATCCATGAAAGATTGAGCAATCAAAGTTGGTGTAAACAGGTGGGGTAGGGCGCAGAAATGAGCATACTTCGACATTCGTTCTACAACCACCATGATGACTGACTTGTTCCCTGACTTTAGAAGACCTGTAATGAAATCCATAGAAACCTCCATCCAAATTGATGTCGGAATGGGCAATGGTTGTAATGTGCCTGGTGTGTTGACGGTTTCCCCTTTGTGGTGTTGACAGACATCGCATTTTGCTACCAAAGTAAGGATGTCCTTTTTCATGCTTGTCCAAAAAAATGATCTTCTGGTGCAAGCATACGTCTTGTGAAAGCCCAAATGTCCTGCAGTGGGAGATGAGTGCAATTCTGCCAAAATGCGTCTTTTGAGGGTGGATGTTGGTGATATTACGACTTTGTCCTTGTAGCGAAGAATATCATCCTACCACGAGTAGCCCTTGTTGGAATTTGGATCTACCTGCAATTGAGAAATGAGTTGGGAGATCCCGGTGTGTGAAAACCATTCCCTGCGAGCTTCTTCAATCCATTCTGGAATGGGGATGGAAATCGCTAGCAAGGTACTTTCCTCCTCAAATTGGCGAGATAATGCATCTGCTACACTATTGTCTTTCCCTTTCTTGTAAATGATCTCATAATCATATCCCAGCATTTTGGCTAGCTATTTATTTTGTTGTGGGGAGGATAGGCGTTGCTCCAAAAAATATTTAAGACTGTGATGATCTATGCGGATTTGGAAATGTCGCCCCAATAAGTAAGGTTGCCAGGTTTTGACTGCATGTAAGATGGCCATCATTGCCTTCTCGTAGGTAGATTGGCCCAGATTCCTCCCACTGAGTTGTTGTCTTGTGAAGGCCAATGGTCGCCCTTCCTGCATTAAGACCACCCCAATACCTCTACCCGAAGCATCACATTCAATGACAAAATATTTAGTGAAGTCAGGTAGTGCTAAAACTGGAGTGGAACTCATGGCATTTTTTAGGGTTGTAAAGGCCTGTTGTGCTTCCTCATTCTAGAAGAATGAATTTTTCTTTAAGAGTTGGGTGAGGGGCTTCGCTATGCGACCATAGTTGCAGACAAATTTACGATAATAGCCTGTGAGACCCAAAAATCCTCGAAAGCTCTTCAAGGTCTAGCTTGAGGCCATTCCTGCATTGCCTGGATATTTTTGGGGTCCACCTTGATACCTTCACGCCCCACAATGTGGCCCAAATACTCTCCTTCTGCCATGCCAAACGAACACTTGGACATCTTGACAAATAATTTATGCTTGTGGAGTAGTTGCAAGAGTAGATCTACATGCTGAAGATGTGCGACCCAAGTGCAACTATAGATGAGGATGTCATCAAAGAAGAAAAGGACAAATTTCCTGAGATATGGTTTTGAGAATGTGGTTCATAAGGCTCTGAAAAGTAGAGGGGGCATTACAAAGACCAAATGGCATGACCAGGAATTCATAGTGGCCTTCATGAGTTCTGAAATCAGTCTTGGGTATGTCGACTTCCTTCATGCGGATCTAGTGGTAACCTGAGCGAAGATCCATCTTCGTGAAAAATTGAGCCCCATTGAGTTCATCCAGCAAATCATCAACCACCGGGATGGGAAATTTATCTTTGACTATCAGTTTATTGAGGGCCCTGAAGTCAGGACACACCCGCCACTCCCCATCTTTTTTTAGCACCATGACCACTGGGGACGAATAAGGACTGAT